>QAOC01014000.1:0-27220 GCA_003255005.1 Begonia fuchsioides
TGAAACCACTTGCATTGTCTTCCCATTTGATTGAAGTTGGTTTCTGCTTATTTTTACTATCCCAGACTCCCTGCATTGGAAGTTGTGTAGAAGTTTCCCCATCACCCCTGCACTGTTTTCTTCCTGTTGGTCTGTTTGTGCATCTGAAAGTGTCTCCGTGTATTTTAATGTTCCGCACGTGCTTGTAAGCTGAAATTCGGGTCACACTTAGTCCACTTCCTAAAGTTTCATTTGGCAGAGTTTATTGGACTTAATCCTGTATGCATTTAGAATATTAACCGTTACACCTCACTGTTTATGTCTTGGACTTTCTCCTTGGCAGATTATCCTTGTGTCTTCTTTCTCTCGACACTTCTCATAACCCCGAGCGTGTCACTTTGGTGGGAAAGTCTTAAAGTACAACAAAGACGTGACAACTGGTGATGCGCTTAGTTGGCGAGAACTACAAAATATTATGAAAAAGCGATTTGTACCGAAGCACTATAAACACGAGCTTTTTTTGCTCTTGCAAGGTTTGCGGCAAAATTGACTATCCGTACCAGATTATGTAACCGAATTTGAATTGCTTCGCATTCGGTGTGGACTTGAAGAACCAGAGGAACAAATGATAGCATGTTTTATTCGAGGCCCACATCAAGAGATCAGAGATATAGTGGAGTTGTATACATATTGATGTGCCACGGATGGCACCACTTGATTGATGAAGCAAACTATTTTTCTAATGAGTTTGTTAATTTTGTAGGAGGCTCTTTTCATAAAAGGCTTATCAAGAAGCCAATCATGAAGGGAAAAACATGCTTCTTTTTTGACAACTCTTTGAATCCGTCACATGGAAGGGTGATCCAAACCACCTAGGTGATGATAGCACCACTTTTGGTTTCGGCCCAGGATGACCTCCGGGGCTTGTACGGCTGTTTTGAACACCTTCCGGACCTGATTTGGCCAAGATAGCTTCTACAAATATGTGGCCAACATCTTAAGGTTTCCAGAATGTGGCGGAGTATAAAATTTGGATGACAATTGCCCAGCCAACGAATGCCATTACAGAGGCATCCAGAAGATGGAGCGGCCCGGGAGCATCCAACCCATGGTGGCCGATCCATGGCCATGTTTGGCCCCAACGGAAAGGAAGGCTGAATTTCATCTTTGTCCTTCATGGGAGCAGCAGCTAGCAGCCCATGGAAGTGCCCAACCATTAGCCCAAAAGATACAAGTGTTCAAGTCCATTTGATTATGGACAATCCATCATGGGTTTGGCCCATCTATTAGGTTTTTGGTTTTTCACGTGAAAACCATGCTAGCTCCTCTTTTTTTTTTCTTTTGTTGTAAGTTAGTAAACGTGGCTGCAAGTGGAAAGGTCTTAGGAAGCCTTAGGGGATGGGTTTTACCTTCCCTTAGTGACCATCACTCTTGTTAGTGATGAAAGTCAAGGGTGGGCCCCTTTACCATACCTTGATGTTGGTTTAGCACTTAGGACTATAGGTGATAATCATGTGCCTTTTGTAGCTCGTGGGAAGGAGGGTTTTTACCCTTCCTTTCTCAGCATTTGCAGATAGAAAATGTTGAATGTTGAAGCTTGAAGCTCTCCCCATTTTCTCTCACGGCAAAGCAAATTCAAGGTGAGTAATATCCTTGATCTTTGGTTTGTAACGGTGTTGGTGCCTTGCTAGAGCCACTAAGCCCTATTCCAATCTCCCTTCCTCACTTGTTTAGGATCAAAGGCGAGTTTTGGAAGTCCCATAGCTAACCTTCCATTTTGTTGTTTGCATTTGTGTTTTGTCTTTGTTGTTGGTTGCTGTTTTTTTGGTGCTTACTCGAGTGAATTTGTGCAACAAAAGTCGAATTCGTGCCATTTCTGTTTTCCGTGAACAAAAGTCCCCAATTTTGTGGCTGTGAGTTCCTCTTTCATGGCTTGAAATAACTGTTCTTTCCGTTTAGCCATAGCCACCGCCCTTTAAAAGTTATGCTTGTGTTTTCCCACTGCTTCCTACCCGAGTTCCTGAAATCGGGCAACTCTGTCCATTAATTATCTATCCAGCATAACTCCTAGCCTACTCATGATTTTTCTGTGAAACCACTTGCATTGTCTTCCCCTTTTATTGAAGTTGTTTTCTGCTTATTTTTACGATCCCAGACTCCATGCATTGGAAGTTGTGTAGAAGTTTCCCCATCACCCCTGCACTGTTTTCTTCCTGTTTGTCTGTTTGTGCATCTGAAAGTGTCTCCGTGTATTTTAATGTTCCGCACGTGCTTGTAAGCTGCAATTCGGGTCACACTTAGTCCACTTCCTAAAGTTTCATTTGGCAGAGTTTATTTGACTTAATCCTGTATGCATTTGGAACATTAACCGTTACACCTCACTGTTTCTGTCTTGGACTTTCTCCTTGGCAGATTACCCTTGTGTCTTCTTTCTCCCGACACTTCTCATAACCCCGAGCGTGTCACATATGAGTCCATGGATGACGTGATACAATTAGCACTAAAAGTGGCGTGCCAAATTAAGAGGAAAAGCAAAGGAGTTAACTCTCAATTTACACAAAAAAAACATTTCAAACTACCAAGCCCCATCACTGAAGATAGAAGATAGGAACTTACCTTCCAAAAGTTGGCCAAACAAAGCAACATGTGAAAAGAACACCAATCACGGGAGGTAAAATGTTTCAAGTGTTTAGGGTTGGGGCTTATTGCTAATCAATGTCCTAACAAGAGAGTTATGCTTGTACAAGAGGAATTAGGAGAAATCATTAGCGATGATGAAGATCAAGATCAACAAATCAAGGAGGAGGTCATTCAAGAGAATTTTTGTCATGCCCACGAAGGGCCTTTGCTAATGATAATTAAAAGGGCCTTTTCCTCTCATTTTGGAGGTACGAATCAACAAAGAGAAAACATTTTCTATTCTTGTTGCTTGATTAAGGTCAAAATTTGCTCCCTTATAATTGGTGGAGGAAGTTTCACCAACGTGGCTTCTACCAATTTAGTGGAGAAACTTGGACTTCCAACTACCGTGCATCCTACACCTCGCCTGAATTAGTTTAATGATAAAAGAAATTTGAAGGTAACCACTTAAGCAACCATTGATTTTTTCATTGGTGGGTATAAAGACTCGGTGTTTTGTGATATTGTGCCTATGAATGCTAGCCATCTTTTATTAGGCAGGCCCTGGCAGTTTGACAAGAAGTCCATTCATGATGGTTTCACTAACTACTATTCTTTTATGGAGAATGACTGTTTGGTAAAATTGACACCACTTCAACCCGAGCAAATTGTGAAATACAACAAAGCTATGAGGTCCTTAAAGGCTAAGGAAACATTATTTCTATCAAAGAGACAACTTAAAACTTCTTTGAAGGTAGGTGGTCCATTTGTGCTTATTATGTTCAATGATCAAATGGTGGAAGATAAGGATATTCCCGAAGAGGCGCTGACACTTCTTAATGAGTTTGATGATTTTTTTCCCTTAGAGATGCCTCATGGTTTACCTCCACTTAGAGGAATTGAGCATTGTATTGATTTTCAGCCAGGGGCTATACTACTTAATCGACCCGCTTACTGGAAGAATCCAGAAGAGGTCAAGGAATTACACAAATAAGTGTGAGATCTTTTGGATAAAGGATACATTCAAGAAAGTTTGAATCCCTGTGCGGTTCCTTCCCTACTTGTCCCAAAGAAAGATGGATCTATGAGGATGTGCATAGATAGCCGCGACATAACCAAATAACCATCAAGTACCGGTTTCCAATTCCAAGAGTTGAAGACATGCTTGATGAGCTGAGTGGAGCCTCACTATTTTCTAAGGTTGATTTAAAGAACAGATATTACCAAATCCGCATGAGAGAAGGCGATGAATGGAAGACGACATTTAAAACCAAGTATGAACTATACGAGTAGATGGTAATGCCATTCGGTTTATCTAATGCTCCTAGCACATTTATGTGCCTCATGCATTATGTGCTTAACGACTACTTGGGTAAGTTCATTGTGATATATTTTGATGACATCTTGGTATAAAGCTTGAACTTAGAGTCACACTTAGAACATGTTCGTGCCTTGTTTACTACTTTAAGGGCAGCAAAACTTTATGGACNATGCGCCTAGCACATTTATGCGCCTCATGCATTATGTGCTTAACGACTACTTGGGTAAGTTCATTGTGATATATTTTGATGACATCTTGGTATAAAGCTTGAACTTAGAGTCACACTTAGAACATGTTCGTGCCTTGTTTACTACTTTAAGGGCAGCAAAACTTTATGGACATCTTAAGAAATGCACATTCTTGCAAAAGGAGGTACACTTCCATGGTTTTATTATTTATAAGAATGGATTGGCCGTGGATGAAGAAAAGGTACAAGCCATCAAGGAATGGCCCTAGCCTAAAAGCATATCGGAGGTAAGGAGTTTTCATGGCTTTGCTTCTTTCTATCGACGTTTCATCAAAAAATTTAGTGCAATTATGGCTCCACTAACTGATTGCACTAAAAAAGGAAGAAATTTTTTGTGGAGTCGATCTTGTCAGGAAGCGTTTGAATCAATTAAAAATTTATTGTGCAATGCCCCGTTATTGGCATTACCTGATTTCAACAAAGGTTTTGAGGTTGAGTGTGATGCATCCGTAATAGGCATTGGAGCCCTCCTTATACAAGAGGGAAAACCAATTGCTTACTTTAGTGAGAAACTAAAAGGAGCCACTCTTAATTATTCGACATATGACAAAGAATTCTATGTAGTGATGAGAGCATTGGAAGTGTGGCCGCATTACCTTTTACCAAAAGAGATTATAATTCATACCAATCATCAAGCCTTGAACCATATTAAGAGTCAAGGTAAGCTTAACCATAGACATGCCAAATGGGTAGAATACTTGGAGAGTTATCCTAATGACACGCTCCACGAATGCGGAAGTGTCGGGATAGGAGAAAGCAATGCAATCTGCCAATGAGAAGAAGGAATAAAACAGAAACAAGGGATTGTGGCAGTTAGAACTCCAATTGCATACAGGCTTTTAGGCTGAAATTTTGGGGACTTAGACTTTAGGGAAGGTACTGAGTTTGGTCAAGATTTAGAGTGAAAGTACGTGTGGATCATAAAATGGCACGGGGACACATTTAGAGGCACAAACATACAAAATTACCAATTGGCAGAGCATTAGGTGGGAGAGACATCTGCACAACTCCCAATGCTGGTGACCTGTCAAGGTGAAATTTGGCAGAAACCAATTTCAACAAAATAGGAATGAATTGCACTTGGTTAGAGGGAAAAAGCACGGGTAGAATAAAAGATACGAGGGATTGAAAATTGGTCAACAGAACTGTCAAAATTTAGGTACTCCGGGGAAGGACAAAGGATAGATGCATGCACAACTTTTAATTGGGCAGACCTGGGAGTGAGATGAATAGCCAATACTTCAAGAAGTGAAATAAGAACTCACGGCCAGATTTTGAGGATTTTAGCTTGAGGGAAACAGAAAATAGCACGGGAGACACTTTGGGGACTCAAACAGATTCTCGGGTAAATTAAAATGGCAGCAACCAATAAGAAAACAACCAAGAACCAAAATACATAAACAGGATGAAGGCTATATGACTTCCAAGCTTACCTTGATCCTAAGAAAGTGAGGAGGAAGGTTGGAATAAAGGCTGATTAACTCTAGCAAGGCACCAAAACCAAAGACAACAAGGAAGATTGGATATTACTCACCAAAATCCCAAGAAGCCGTGAGAAAAGAGGGTTTGAGAGCTTCAAAGCTTCTGCAAATTTTCCAATACTTTTCTATCTTTCAAAATTCCGAGAAGAAAGGAATAAAACCCTTCTTCCCACGAGCTACATGGAGAAATAATTACTACCTACGTTTCAAAGTACTTGGCAAACCTAAAAGCATGGCATTTAACTTCTACACTTCAAGGAGAGATGGAACTCTAAGGTATGGTGTACCCCCATCCCTTAATGTTTCCTAATCTTTCCTTCTTGCTTCCACGTAATTTAGCACAAAAATAAAAAGGTTGACAAGTTTCTTGCATGGTTTCTACGAAAAACCATGCAACTATTTTACAAAAGGTACAAGTAATTCAAGCAAAGAAAAATATCTCCTAGAAGTGAACAAGCACACCCCCAATGCGGATCCACCCTTGCCTTGGATTTGTTGGACTCTAATCTCTTCTCGGGTTTGTTGGCCTCCAACCCGACCTCAAAGTATGGAAAGGTTTTAGGCATGGCTTGGTCCACCACTTGAAGGAGTGCTTAAAACTAATCGGTTTTGTTCAATTGTATCCTCTTTGGGCCACCCTTGAACAACTTCCTCCTTGGTCCACAATTGTATAGCTTTCCCTCCCATGCTGGCCATATTGTAGTCGATATTCCCTTCCGTCAGAGTGGGACAAGGCCGAGGCTCGGGTAGGTTGTTTCGGCAAGGAACATTATGGACTTCGGTTGTGACATGCCCCGAAATACCTCACCCTTAACCGAACATCACGGAGCCATTACCCAAGCCCGAGCTCGGGAATTTTCTAACACGTGTGCTCTTTTTGTAGGGAAGCTTATGCAAGGATTTAGCATTGTGGAACCAACTCTAANGAGGTCTAAAGGGGGAAATGTCACACCTGCAAAATCGACAAACATGTTAGCAAAACTACTTGCTCGACTACAGGTGGTCATTCCCTCCGGTGGATGGTGGCGCCCGGGCATATCACCTAATGTGATTAAATACAAGAAAGGAGAAGTGAATGTTGTGGCCGACGCATTATCCAGAAGGTACACCTTACTAATTGAACTTAAATCTAGATTTATTGGATTTGATTGGATAAAAGATGCCTATAAAGATGATTTGGACTTTGGACTTCACTTGGAGAAATGCAAAGGAAAGGCCGAAATGGATTTTACTTACAAGATGGTTCTTTTTTGATTTGGAAAGTCGTCCACACCTCGTGGAAACACTCGAGAATCATTAGTAAGGGAAGCTCATTGTGGAGGTTTGGCTTGTCATTTTGGAGTGAAAAAGACAATGAAAACACTAAAAGAGCATTTCTTTTGGCCGAGAATGGCTAAAGATGTGCACAAGGTGGTAGCGACATGCATCATATGTAAGAAGGCCAAAAGTAAGGCTCTCCCTCAGGGTCTTTACATGCCATTGCCAGTTCGAAATCATCCTTCAGAAGAAATCTCTATGGACTTCGTACTCGGCCTACCAAGGAAAGCTAGGGGAAAAGATTCAATTCTAGTAGTAGTTGACCGATTCTCCAAGATGGTTCATTTTATTCCTTGCTCTAATACAGATGATTCTTCTCATGTTGCTGATCTTATTTTCAAAGAAGTGGTGAGATTGCACAGCATTCCTAAATCAATTGTCTCGGATCGCGACACGAAGTTTCTGAGTCATTTATGGAAGAAATTGTGGGGAAAGATTGGTACTAGGCTCTTATTTAGTACCTCATTTCATCCTCAAACTGATGCCCAAACGGAAGTGGTCAATCGATCTTTGGGAGCATTACTAAGAAGTGTAATTGGCAAAAGGCTTACGGATTGGACTTACAATTACCATATGTCAAGTTTGCATACAACCGAAGTGTGCATGGATCTACACAACAGAGCCCATTTAAGGTAGTATATGGTTTCAACCCTTTAACTCCACTAAATTTAATTCCAATTCCTATCAAACAAGTTGTAAATTTTGATGGAGCAAAGAAGGCTGAACAAGTTAGAGCCTTGCACCACGAAGTAAGAAGAAAAATTGAGAAGAAGAATGAGTCATATGCACGACAAGCAAACAAAGGCCGCAAGGAGATTATTTTTAAGGAAGGAGATTTAGTTTGGTTACATCTATGCAAGGAAAGATTCCCTAACCAACGAAGGTCTAAGTTGCTTCCAACAGCCGATGGTCCATTCAAGGTTTTGGAAAGGATTAATAATAATGCTTATAAGATTGAGTTGCCTGGTGAGTATGGAGTTTCAGCAAACTTTCAATGTGTAAGATCTATCACCTTATGAGGAGTATGATGACAAAGATTTGGAGGAGACCAACCTTTTGGATTTTAGGACAAATCCTCAAACACCTGGGGAGGATGACGTGCCTGAAGGTGCGATTACACGGTCAAGAACAAAGACTTTAGCTAACAAGCTTTTTCATTTTATAGCAAAGTATATGGAGCATAATATGGAGACAAACTCTTCAATTATGGACATGGAGCTTCCTAAGCATGTACTACATTGGGATTTACCTAAAGAACTTACTTGAATAAGCCACTCTTAAAGAAGCAACCCCAGAACTTGAATAATAAAGATGTGTATTTAATTAGCATGTTATATTATTATTATGTAATTTTTCATTTGCTGGAGTCTTAATAAGATTGCAATGTTTTCAAAAGATCTCACTGTGGTGACTTTTAAAACATTGTAACCCTATAAAGGTTGTGTCTTTCTTTTATATCTATTTACAGAGCTGTAACTTTGAAGAGTTGTCTCTCTTCAAAGGTTGTGTCTTTCTTTTAGATCAATTTACAGAGTTGACGAATTTTCTCTCTTCAAAGGTTGTCTTTCTTTTATATCAATTTACAGAGCTGTAAATTTGAAGAGTTGTCTCTCTTCAAAGGTTGTGTCTTTCTTTTATATCTATTTATAGAGTTGTAACTTTGAAGAGTTGTCTCTCTTCAAAGGTTGTATATTTCCTTTAGAGTCACAAATTAATGCCTTTAGGAGTCTATATATAAAAGGCATTGTCATCTGTAATAGATATTAAGTGATTGTTTTGAGTTAACGACTTAAGGCTTAGGGTTTAGGGCTGGAGGTTGGGGCTTGGGGATTTTGACTTCTTCCTTTGGGCTTTTGGCTTAGGATTTTGGGCTTACGGCTTAGGGATTTTGGATTTTTCTTTAAGGCTTTGGATTTTTGCTTAAGGCTAAGGGCGTAGGGTTTATGTAAATGATAAGGGCTTTAAGCTTTGGGCTTTGGGCTTAGAGAGTAAGTTGGGCTTAAGGCTTTAAGGTTTTGGGCCTTAGGCCTTGGGGTTTATCTTAGGGCTTTGGACTTAGGGCTTAAGGGATATGACTTTGACCTTTAGGCTTAGGGCTGTGGGAGTATTGCTTTGTGATTGAAGCTCTATGCTTAGGTGTTAAGCTTTAGGGCTTAAGGCATACGACTTAGTACTTTAGGCTTAGGGTTTAGGGCTTATAGCTATGGGCTTTAGGCTTAAAGTTTAGTTATTAGAGCTTAGAGATTTGGGATTATGGCTTTGGGCTTAGTGCTTACAATTTACTTTCAGAGCTTAGGGCTTAGGGTTTTTTAGCTTAGGGCGTTGGTGACATGCCACATATTGGCATACCGAATGGAGCAATCACCTGAGCCCGAGCTCGGTAATTTTCTAACATATTTTGTTAATTTTGCAGGAAAATTAATTGATGAACTATACATTTCTAAGCCAACTTTAGAGGATCAAACAAGGCCAAAACGCGTGATTAATTGGCATGGACAAAAGGTGGACTTACAACCAAGAACCGAGCCTCTCGGAATCAAGCCCGCACATTAACCCGGTTGAAGTTCACGTTGCATGGTGAGTTAAAGTCACATGCAAACGTGACCAAATGTCCCACGACTCCACTCATCAACACTTCAATGTAGGGAAGGAATTTTATTGCATTTTTTAGTATAATTTTACGTTAATTTTTACATTACATTTTAGGAGAATTCGAGAGGGTTTCTCGGCTAGATACATTTTAGTTATTTTCCATGATTTTGCATGGGGTTTTGCATGAGGGATTCTTTGCTGAAAGAATGGTATTTTGGGCCAAGAAAGAAGGGCAAATTGGCTGAAGGGGTGCAAGATCACGTGGCCATCACATTCTTGCATTCTCATTGGTCCAATTTTCCCTCGTTTATTTTCATTTCCATCATGCATGTTGCATGCCTTTGACCCACAATTTTCCCTCCCTTTTTCCCACTCTTCTTAGAAGATGAAACCTCCCCCATTTCGTGATTGTAAGGGATTTTGGAATTTGAATTAAAGTTGCTTTGAGCATCTCCCTCTCACGGGCATTTCCAACTTGAAAACCGGCAGCCGGCGCACCTCCGGCCACCGTAGGTTATCTCAAAAGAATCCTCCCTCCGAGCTGGAGATTTCTTGGTTCTTCAATACTCCAGCCTTCTTCAAGGACTTTAGGGTGAGGTTGAAGGTCACAAGCTCTTCCTTCCATCAATATTTTTCGTTTGGTTTTACTTCTTTCTGCCGGTAGATTTCCGGCCACCACCAATAACGCCGTTACTGTTCCATTGATTTCCAACCGGTCCATCCTCGAGAATTCCTTCATTTTTAGAGGACTATCACCTATCTTCCTCCCAGAGTTCCACTCAAAATTTCAGTCCTAGACTTGATTGCATCATCTAGTTATCGTCATCCAAATTCAAGTCCCGATTATGGAATTATCAGATTATCATTTTTCCATTTAACCTAACCCGATTCTCCCACTTCCTAAAATCGAAACCCCCTCCATTACATGTCAGTGAGGCTTTTGACTTAGTGCTTAGGGCTTAGGACTTTGGGAGTAGTGCTCAAGGCTTTGCGCTAAGGTCTTTGGTCTTAGGGCTTATGACTTAAGGCTTATGACTATGGCTTAGGGATTAGGGCATACTACTTACGGTTTGTTGCTTACAGCATAAGGATTATTGCTTTGGCCTTTAGGATTAGGGATAAAGGCTTAGGGCCCTTGGCTTTGGGCTTAGGGCTTAGGGCTTATGGCTTAAGACTTTGGGCTTTAGGGTTAGATATGAGCTTAGGGCTTTTGGATTAGTGTTTTGAGCTTAGTGCTTAATGCTTAAGGCTTAAGGTAAAGTGCCTTCGGCTTTGGTTGTGCACTTTAGCAAATTGCTTAACACTTAGGGCTTGGGGCTGAAGGCTTAGGTCTTAGGGCTTTGGCCATAGGGATTAGGGCTTGGTACTACATCTTATGACTTAGGGTTTATGGCTTAGAGCATAGTGTTTACGGCTTTGGGCTTAGAGCTTAGGGTTTAGGGCCAAAAGCTAGGGGTTTCGGTGTAACAACTCTGATTTGATTTTAAAATTTTGTGACTTTAAGATGGAAGTGTTTAAGATTTGTTTTATGAATTGTTGGGTAAATATTGAAGAACTAAAGTGTTGTTGATATTAGCAATTTAGTAGCTTGAAGGTGATGAAGAAAATAGGGTTGAAGGGGGTATAAGTAATGATGTTATTCGGAAGGGTTAGAAAATCTTCCAAGTGTTTAGGAATACCTTCCGTCGACCCCACGATCAAAGAGGGGTTGACACAAATAACCCTTTCGGTCGACCCCAAGATAGAAGAGGGGTCGACACAATATAACTTTTGGTCGACCCCATGATCAAGGAGGGGTCGACACAATATAACCATCCGAAGTACTACGGTCGACCTCAGGATCGAGGAGGGGTCGACAAAATTGTATACTTTCGGTCGACCTCAGAATCAAGGAGGGGTCGACACAAATAATTCTCGGAAATAGATTCGGTCGACACTTTCCCGATTTGAGTTGAAAAGTTAACAAAACGTGGAGAAATCCTGATGGATGGACATGAGAGAAACATCAATTTTTGTTTAATTAAGTAGACAAGAAGACATGGTCTGCCATTTCCCAACCAGCACGACTCCTTCTCCCTATTTTACTTTAAGTTCTCACGTCTTGATCAAGGGAAGAGTGAGATTGAGAAAAAAAGAGATATTGTGAGAGAAAAGAGTAAGGAAGCTGAAGTTCAAGGTAATTGGTTAATTGCTGTCAAATCGGTTAATTATGCACAAAGTTAGACTTTTGGAAATTCAGTCACATTTTAGCGCGAATCTGAGTTTATGTCCTTCATAAGAGTTAAAGAAGACTCTTAGAGTGATCTATAGTCGTTTGAATCACTGGATTCGGAGCTTTGTAGACAAAATTATGGATGTTGTAAGTTTGTAGACAAAATTTGGGAGAGGAATTCGGACGACCGTTTTGTAAGTTAGGTCGTCCATTTTGTAAGATAGGTCAACCGGTAGCGGTCGACCGGTTCCCAATTTTTACTCTTTGTTTATGAACAGCAGTCGACACCTTGAGTTAAGCACTCGACCGATTCCCGATTTTAAAAACGCATGCCCTCTTTTTGTCAGCATGGGTCGACCCCTCCAAGGTTGGGTTGACCGATCCTTGGTTTCTAGAGATGCATGATCATTGTTATGTCAATATTGATCGACACTTTATGCTACGTTAGTTTTGGGAATTTGGTGTCTTCTAAAAAGTCATAGTAGACTCTTTAAGGAATAATTTGACACCCGTAGCATCACGAATGGATCAATATAGAGGAAGTTATAGTTGATCAAAGTTGGGATAAAAGTTATGACTTTATGCAATAAAAAAGGTCATGCTACATGAATTCTCATCCTTAAATGATCTATATGTTTAGGTCCTCAATTGGATTAGAAGAGGCTCAAGTGGATTGATTCAACCTAGCTTCAAAGGTAAGTTAGTATTAAGATTGTTTGGCCCTTAAGTTGGACTACATTGCAAAGATTAGGATGTATGTTTGATGTGCATTGTATGTTTGTTTGCATGACATGTTTGATGATATACTTGTTTTCATGTTACGTTTGATGTGATTTAAGTAATGTTTCATAGTCACATGGTCATGCATCATAGTTTTACAAAATGTCAACGAAATGATTTCATGCATTGTTTTTAAGAACATGAAAAGCCAAAAATGTAAATGACTGGTAGAACCACAAGGTGGAGAGCTCGGTCTTGAGGGCTAGGTGGAACCACGAGGTGGAAAGTGGATCAAAAAGCAAGAATAAAAATGTAAATGACCGGTAGAACCACGAGGTGGAGAGCTCAGTCCTGAGGGTTGGTTGGAACCACGAGGTGGAAAACTTGATCAATAAGTAAGAATAACGCAATAAAAAAATGTAAATCACCGGTAGAACCACGAGGTGGAGAGCTCGGTCGCAAGGGCTGGGTGGAACCACGAGGTGGAGAGCTGGATCGATAAGCAAGAATAACGCAATAAAGAACGAAATGGAATTGTGCATTGTTTTAACAGCATAGCATACTCATGCATTGCATTTTAAAGTTATCCTACTTACTGAGCTTTAGGCTCATAGTTTAGGCTTTGCAATGTAGGGAATGTAATTAAAGACTGGGTGCAAATGACTGATCAAGGAGTTAGAGCAGAGAAGTGTCCAAATGATACAGTTTATTTAGTAATGACCGACGGGGAGTGATTCATGACACACACAGAGTTATATTATAAAATGTTTTGAATGTTTTGAAGATGTACTTAAAATGTATTCCCTTATTTTTGAGTGATGGATTACCAATGTTTTGAAAATGAATGTATTTTAAGTTGAAGTAATTGTCTTCCACTGTATGTTTTAAGTTATTAGATGCTTATGTATTTTTATAAAAGGTGGAATTCAAATGTATGTTTTTATTATTCGATTGTTTTCCTTGTAAACTATTTTTATAAACTAAAGATAGTTTTTTTTAAAATTAAAGTAACGAGTTTTACAAGTTTTCCACCAACGCAAGTAAGTAAGTAAGTAAGAAACCCAGTAACGGAACGGTTCTAGGGTCGTCGGAAAGTAAGAAAGTAAAGTGAGGGAGTAAAAAAAGTAGCAAGTCAGCGGTGACTCGGGAATCGGGTTGTTACATTCGGGATTTAAGTTTAGTTATTAGAGCATAGGGATTTGAGACTTTAGCTTAGGGCTTTAGGCTTAGGGCTTTAGGCTTTGGGATTTGGTCTTTGGGATTAAGGCTTGTGGCTTATGGCTTAGGGTTTAGGGCTTAGGGCATAGGTATTTTGGATTAAGGCTTAGGGCATAGGTCTGTGGGATTATGGTATAGGGCTTGGGGTTAGGGCTTTACGCTTTTGCCTTAGGGTTTAAAGAATAGGGTTTTAAGCTTTGGAGAAAGGGCTTAGGACTTAGGACCTTTGGCTTAGGGCTTTGATCTTTGAGATTAGCACTCATGGCATTTTGCTTCTGGATTAGGGGTTTGAGCTTAGGACTTTGGAATTAGGGCCATGGGTTTTGTGTTTTGAGATTGGTGGTAGGATGCTGATTATGTTTCATCTCCGATGAATTAAGAACTTGAATATCAAAACATGTAAATGATCGGTGGAACCACAAGGTGGAGAGCTGGGTCTTGAGGACTAGGTGGAACCACGAGGTGTGGAGCCGGATCGATAAGGAAATGACCGGTGGAACCACGAGGTGGAGAGCTTGGTCTCGAGGACTTGGTGGAACCACGAGGTGCGGAGCCGGATGGATAAGTAAGAATAACGCAATAAAGAACAAAATGAAAACATGCATTGTTTTAACGACATAGCATACTCATGCATTGCACTTTATCGTTATGCTTCTTACTGAGCTTTAGGCTCATAGTTTAGGCTTTGCAATGTAGGAAATGTAATGGAGGAAAGGGTGCTAGTGACTGATCAAGGAGTTACAGCAGAAGAGTGTCCAAATTGTACAGTTTATTGAGCGATGACCAACGGGGAGTGATGTATGACACACACAGTTAGAAAATAAAATGTTTTGAATGTTTTGAAGATGTAATTAAGATGTATATCCTTATTTTGGTGTGATGGATATACAAAGCTTTTGAAAATGAATGTATTTTAAGTTAAAGTAATTGTCTTCCGCTGTACGTTTTAAGTTATTAAATGACTATGTATTTTATTTAAAGGTGGAATTCAAATGTATGTTTTTATTATTCGACGGTTTTCCTTGTAAACTGTTTTATAAAGATAGTTAGTTTCAGAAATTAAAGTAACAAGTTTTCCACTTTTGAAAGTAATCGGGTCGCCACCGAGCAAGTAAAGTAAAAAAGAAAGTAAGTCAGTAAGTAAGTAAGGAAAGCAGCGGGTGGCGTCCTTGGAATCGGGTCGTTACATTATAGGCTTAGGGTTTAACTTTTAGGGACTAGGGCTTAGGGCTTTGACATTAGTGCTTTAGGCTTTGCACTAAGAGCTTTGGGCTTTGGGCTTAGGATTTAGGGCTCAATGCTTTTCGGTAAGGGCTTACATGTTAGGGCTTTGGGCTTCGGGCTTGAGATTGAGGGTTATGGCTAAGGACTTTAGGCTTTAAGGTTACGTATTAGCGCTCTTGGCTTTGGTATTAGGGCTTTGGGCATATAACTTAGGGATAAGCATTTAGGGATTAAGGCAAAGAGCTTCGGGCTTTGGGCTTTGAGCTGAGTGCGTAAGACTTAGGTCTTTGGGCTTATGGCTGAGTTGCTAAGGCTTTGGCCTAAGGGGTTAGGGCATAGTGTTAGTGGCTTAGGGCTAGAGGCTTAAGGCTTTTGGCTTATAGTTTAGAGCTTAGGGTTTAGGGCTTAGAGTTAAAGGCTTTAGGCTTTAAGTTTAGTTATCATAGCTTTATGGCTTACGGCCCAGGGCTTATGGCTTTTGGCTTAGGCCTTGGGCTTTGAACTAAAGGATTAGAGCTTTGGGACTAGCGCTTAAGGCTTTGTGCTCAAGTCTTTGGTCTTAAGGCTCAGGGCTTAGGGTTTATGGTTTAGGGCTCAAGCCATAGTGTTAACTGCTAGGGATAAGGGCTTAGAGATTATGGCTTTGGCCTTTGTTCTTATGGCTTATGGTTTAGGGTGAAAGGCATAGTGTTAACGGCTTAGGGATTAGGGCTTAGGTATTATGGCTTTGGCATTTGGGATTAGGGCTTTGGGCTTAAGGCTTATTGCTTAAAATTAGTGCTTTCGGCTTTAGGGTTAGGTATTAGAGCTAAGTGCTTTGAGATTAGGGATTAGGGATTAGGGTATAAAGCTTTGGGCTTTGGTCTTTAGGCTTTTAGATTAAGGGTTATAGGTTTGAGCTTTAGGATCAACATGCTTAGGACTTAGTGCTTTTAGCTTTGGCTTTTTTGATAAGGTATTAGAGCTTAGGACTTAGGGAGTAGGGAAGAGGGCTTAGGACTTGAGGCTTAGGGCTAAAAGCTTAGGGCTTAGGGCTTTGGGCTTTGAGTTTAGGGCTTTGGTCTTTACGATCGGGGCTTGGGGATTAGGAGTCAATGTTTGGGGCTGAGGGCTTAAGGTTTAGGGCATAGGTCTTTGGGATTAGGGCTTAAGGTTAAGGGCATAGGTCTATTGGCTTAGGGCTTAGGGCATAGGCCTTTAGGATTAGAGCTTAAGTCTTAGGCTTTAGGCTTTGGGTTTAGGCTTTAGGCTTTTGGGCTTTTGGGCTTTGGGCATTTGGCTTTAGGCTTTGGGCTGAGGGTTTAAGGCTTAGGGCTTTAAGCTTTGGAATTAGAACTTAGGACTTAGAACTTTGGGCTTTGGGCTTTGGGAGTAAGGATTTGGGATCAGGGCTTATTGACTAGCACTTAGGGCTTTGGGCTTATGTTTTAGGGCTCTAGACTTAGGATTTTGGGCTTTTAACTATGAGCTTAGGTATTAAAGTTTATGACTTAGGGATTAGGGCTTTAAAGTTTGGGTTTTGAGATTAAGGCTTATGGCTTTGGGCTTTGGGATTAGGGCTAAGGCTTGGGCTTTGGGATTAGGGCTAAGACTTGGGCTTTGGACTAAAGACATAAGCTTTGGGCTTTGGGCTTTGTGCTTAGGACTTAAGCTTTGAGGTTTTGGCTTAGGGCTTAGGGCTTGGGGCTTAGGGAGTAGGTCATAGGCTTATGACTTTGGGCTTAGGGCTTAAGGCTTAAGAATTAGGTTTTAGCGCTTTGGGCTTAAGGCTTTGGTCTTTAGGATTAGGTCATAGAGATTTGGACTTACGACTTTACGCTTTGGGTTTGTGCTTAGGTATTGAAGCTTAGTACTTTGAGATTAGAACTTAAGACTCATGGCTAAGGTCTTAGGGCTATGAGCTTAGGGTTTAGGGCTTAAGGCTTTTGACTAAGGGCTTAGGGCTAAAGGGTTAGACCTTAAGACTAGGGGCTAGGGGTTAGGGCTTTAGGTTTAGATTTATGTATTAGAGCTTAGGACTTTGGGATTTCGGCTTTGGGCTCATAGCTTAGAGCTTAGTATTTAGGGCTTAGGGCAAAGAGCTTTGGGCTTTGGGCTAAGCGCTTAAGACGTTGGTCCTTGGGCTTAGGGCTAAGGTGGTAGGCTTGGGCGGCATTGGACTGCAACTTAGGGCTTATAGTTTAGGGCTTAGGGCTTAATGCTTAGATATCAGGGCTTTCACCTTAGGGATTAGGGTTTTGTACTACAACTTAGAATTTAGGGTTTAGGGATTAGAGTATACGATTTATGGCTTAGGGATTAGGGCTTAGAGCTTAGGGTTTTGGGCTTAGAGCAACGAGCTTCAGGCTTTAAGTTTAGTTACTAGTGCTTAAGAATTAGGGATCTGGGCTTAAGGCTCTAGACTTAGGACTCTGGGCTTTGGGCTTAGGGCTTTGGTCTTTGAAATTGAGGCTTGAGGCATAGGGCTTAGGACTTAGGACTTTGGGCTTAGGGCATTGAGCTTTGACCTTTAAGCTTTAAGATTGGGGCTTAGGGAATTTTTCTTTGGGAATAAGGCTAGGGCATTGGGCTTAGGGCTTAGGGCTTTGGGCTTATGACTTTTGGCTTTAGCTATCAACTTTATTATTAGAGCTTTGGGCTTAAGGATTGGGGCTTTGGGTTATGAGATTAGGGCTTATAGCTTTGGGCTTAGGGCCTTGGGCTTAGGGCTTTGAGCTTAGGCCTTAAGGCTTAGAGCTTTGGGAGTTCTGCTTCTGTGTTGGAGCATAGGCTTGGAGCATAGTGCATTGGGCTTAGGACATAGGGCTTAGGACTTTCGGCTTCTAATTCAGGCTTAGGAATTAGGGCTTTGGGCTTTGGGCTTTAGAATTTAGACTTAGGGCTTTGTTTTAAGGTTTAGGGCATTGTGCTTTGTGTTTGTGCTTTGATATTAGAGCTTAGGGCTTAGGAAACCACAGACAAGGGTTATGGTAGGCAAACATTAATACCAAGACATGGACGTCGAATGAGCTTACGACCTATGAGACGATTTCTTCTGTAGAGAAGAAGGTAGAAGAAGATGTTGTTGAATCTTGATTATGTCAATATTTGCTTAAGAAGTGGAAGAAGTTTAAGAAAAATCTTAGGATTCGTTTGATACGAGATCGCAAAAATAGAATGTTAGCTTTGTCTTAAACATTATATATTGACAAGATGCTTCTCAAATATTTAATGCAAAACTCCAAGAAAGGTTATTTACCTTTTAGACATGGAGATTGGTGCTAAAATTATAGGTCCATCCATAATCTGACAATTGACAAAACTAAAGCGAAGCGAATTGAACTCTTTAGAGTGAAGATCAATTTTTTAAATCTCTTGATTTGATTTTAGAAAAAAGTTATTTAAATTCAAATAGATCGTCTCAAGTGTTGAGAACACATTTCTAGAAATAATAATATTATTATTATGAAAAGAAACAGAATATAATTATTCAAATAAGAGAGAAACTAAAATGAGGTTTCCAGTAAACCCCTGTACAAAATAAACATTGTTCATTAACAAAACATTATTTTGAAAATATTTAAATTTTTATTCGTAACTTATTTATTTAGTCGTTACAAATAGCAAAAAAAAGAATAGAGACCAAGACGATGGTGGGCAAACGTTGACATCAAGACATGGACATCGAAGAAACAACCATATCAAGTTGTTTTCAAAGAGAGGAAGAAATCCCCTAAACCTNTTCGTAACGACTTAACTTATTTATTTAGTCGTTACAAATAGCAAAAAAAAGAATAGAGACCAAGACGATGGTGGGCAAACGTTGACATCATGACATGGACATCGAAGAAACAACCATATCAAGTTTTTTTCAAAGTGAGGAAGAAATCCCCTAAACCTCTCCCCAAATCTCTCTACCATGATTCTCTCTCTCTCTCGTACTCTCTCTTACTCTCTCTTTATGTTCTCCGTCTCTCCACCACCATAACATATTGAGAAGTTCCTGCTAGGGTTACACGAGAAACCCCTCCAACTCTCTATTGTAAAAGTTGCAGCCCTCTTTAAGTCTGATTCCCGTTAAGACTTTATTTTTTTATTCTTCTTTTCATTCGATTCTCCTAAGGAAGAGATCAAATAGATTCCACGATCTTTATTATTAGGTCGATGTTGCCTCTAGCTATTGAAGTTACACGGATTGAGTTTATTTTGGCCTTTAAAAACAAGCAACTTAAGATTTATTGGCGAGAGAATGAAATGTTTGAAACTTTTGAGTTTGTAGAGATATTGGTCTTGAAGTTCATTTTGAGCCAACTACGATTTTCATTTTGGTATATGTATTAAGGTTGGATATTAATTTTGTTTAATATGATATGAATTCTCCATCCTATTTTATTTTATATGAATGTTTTTTTGAAGTTGTTGAAATGAGCATATTATTTATTTATTCATTCATTGTGCATAAATGAGTGATAGGAGAGTAAAACTGCTTCCTTGGGTTTCGTATCTCCAAACCTGATGACATGCCATAGATTGGCATGCCAAGCAGAGCAATCACCCGAGCTCGAGCTAGGAATTTTTCTAATATGTTTGTTAATTTTGCAGGAAAATTAATTGAAGAATTATACATTTCTAAGCAAACTTTGGAGGATCAAACAAGGCCAAAACACATGATAAATTGGCGTGGAGAACATGAGGATTTGCAACCAAAAACCGAGAGCTCCGGAATCAAGCACGAACCCGAACCCGAACCCGAACCCGATTGAAGTACCACGTTGCATGGCGAGTTGGAGTCCCATGCAAAACTAATCAAGGGTTCCACGACTCAACTCTCCAGCATTTACATGGATTGAAGGAATTTTATCGCATTTTTAGCTTAATGTTTACATGAATTTAACGTTGGATATTTAGAGAACCCGAGAGGGTTTCTCGGCTAGGTTTTATTTTGTTTATTTTTGCATTCTTTCATGGGGTTTTGCATGAGGTATTTTCGGCTAAGAGGAGGGTATTTTGGGCCAAGGAAGAAGGGAAATTGGCTGTGGAGATACAATATCACGTGGCTTTCACATTCTTATAATCTCATTGGTCCAATTTTCCCTCCTTTATTTCAATTTCCAGCATGCAAGTTGCATGCCTTTGGCCCTCAGTTTTCCTTCCCTTTTTCCCACTCTGCTTAGCAGATAAAACCTCCCTCTTTAGAAATTGAATTAAAGAAGCTTTTTAGCTCTCCCTTCTCAGGCATTTTCCAATTTCAGCCGGCAGCCGGAAGTTCTCCGGCAACCGTGGGTTCCCTTCAATATTTCTCCCTCCGAGCTGGAGATCTCTTCTTGCTTCAAAGTCTCCAGCCTTCTTCAAGGACGTAGGGTGAACTTGAAGTCCATAAGCTCCTTCTTCCATCGTTGATTTCGTTTGCAATTTCATCTCCTCTGCTGTCCAGCATTTCTGGCCACTTCCCGACCACCGTTACTATTCCATTACTTTCCGACAAATTCATCCACGTGATTTCCTTCATTTTTGGAGGATTATCACCTAACTTCTTCTTAGACTTCCACCCAAAATTTCAGCCCTAAACTCGGTCGCATCGTTGAGTTATCGCCATCCAAATTCCAGTCCCGAATCTGGAATTATCGGATTATCATTTTTCTATTTAACCTAACCCGATTCTCCCACTTCCTAAATCTAAACCCCATCCATTCCGTGTCACTAGTGGTCCAAGAAACAAAGCATGGGTGCCACAATTTGATCTAGCAAAACTGGACCTCTGAAGCTTGCTCCACAAATTTGACAACCGGCCCGTCATCTGATGAAGACAATGTCCTGATACAAAATGTAGCAAATCCTTCAAGGTTTCCAAAGAATAGTAGAACGTTCAAATTGGACACCGTTTGCTCTATCAAACGATGCAATCACAGAGAACCCAAGAAAAGCCTTATCCGGGAAGAACGATTTCCCAATCAACGGGGATCAAAATAGCACCAATGGCCTATGGTCCTTTCAAAATCAATGAGAAAATCAACCTGAATGCTTACAAGCTAGAACTACAGGGAGAATATGGAGTTTTAGAAACTTTTAACTTACAAGACCTTTCCCCTTCTATTGTTGATCAAGAAGAGGTACAAGGGGAGCGTGAACTACAATCGGATTTGAGGTCAAATCCGAAAGTACCCGGGAGGATGACATGCCTTGGGATACTCTATCCGAAATTACACCAAAAGGAGACATTACCCGAGCCTGAGCTTGGGATCTTTCTAATAAGTTTTTTTCTTTTTGCAGGAGAGGCTCTACACAATTTCAAAGTATTGGAACCCACGGATTTGGACAAAGCGAGCCCAACCTACATGCTAACTTGGATAGAGTAACTACCGACAAATAAAACTATGAAAATACATGAAGAAATGGGAGAGCACTCCACCTCATCCAATCCCGAGACATAACACTACTGGAACGCTAAAATGATTGAAGAATAATAGATGTTTGCTTATTATTTTATGCATTTGAATTTTAGGGTTTTCGTTTCCCGGGTTAGGTTATTTATTTACTTGAACTTGTTGCATGGGTTGCATTGACTTAAATGGGGATTTTCCTTAGCTGATAAATGGTACTTTTAAGCATAAAATGAAGGACATTATGATCGGTTTAAAAGGGGGGAGCGTGAGCCTCCTCATTGGTCCACATCTTCCATCATTTAGGTACGTTAGATAGCATCTTTCGGATGGATCTTAACCATCTGATTAGATGAAGAAAATTAGGCTCCCTTGTTGGCTGATTTAATCCTTCATTTGCAGCTTGTAATGGTAGATTATAGAAGATTTTCTTTTTAAATTGTGAAACTCCCCCTTTGGAGTTTTTCCCTCCAAAGACTCCGTCTCCGGAATCCATATTTCGGCCACAGAGAGACAATCACAGTTGGTCATCCTTCTAAGCTAGGATGACCTATCCTTACCACATTTCTCGAGCCATCTTCAAGGGTGAGAGTGTGAATCATCAGCTCAAACATCCATTTTAACGTGAAGTGAAGTCCAATTTCCGCCGTTCATTGTTTCTGATCAAACCTATCCCGCATTCATCCCATCGGCATATATCTGAAACGCTACTTGAGAATCTTTTCAATTTTAGAGGATCTCTAATACATTCATACATCAAAGAAACCTCAAAATTTCAGCTCCTAACTCTTTTCGGTTTCCGATTTACACCCGTCCAAAGTTTACCCTATTTTCTCGGTTATTCTTAGAAATTCCTAATTTCCTATCACCACCTTTGGTTACTCATTCCCGCATATCTTTGATTTCATCCGTGAGGATCCCTTAAAAATTGGAGGATCATTTCATCCCTTATCCATCTCTAATCCCTCTAAATTTCAGATCAAGAACCACTACCGTTTTTTAAGATATTGCCTCAACAACCTCACTTTGTATCTGTCTGGCCCCCTCTTTGCGCATTATTATTCTCAATTCTATATCTCCTGATTTACCAGTGAGAATACTCTCAAACTTTATGGACTTTCTTTTCATCTCTTTTTTTGCCTCTCCTAAAAATTTTAACTCCAAAATCACTCGCAATCCCGAGATCTCTGCCTTCCATTATCAACTCCATTCCCTGATTTTTTGGGATCTTTCACTCCTCACCTGAGTTTGTAATTTTCTCATTTATTCCATTTCCATTTCGTGTCACTTAGGCCATAGGGCTTTGGTGTTAGGGGTTTATGGTTTTAAAATTAAGGCTTAGTGCTTAGCACTTTTGGCTTAAGTGATAGGGCATAGGGCTTTGGGATTAAAGATTAGGGCTTGGGTTTTTGAACTTAGGGCTTAGGGCTTAGGGCCCGAGCAAATCCCGAAGAGAGCGGAAGAAAGTCAACCCGGGTCAACGATTTGAACAAGCCGCGTGCGCCCACTGCTCATCATCGGTCATCCGATGATTCAAATTCAAATGACACCGCGTCCGCCTCTTCTCAAGTCAACTAAAGGTCAACCAAGATCTTCAATCCAAAATGGCCCGAGTGAATCCCCCGATGTCCGGAGCATTATCCACTCGGCCACCATTTTGAATAAGCCCGCGCACACTTACGAGCCGTTGCCGACCAACCGAGGATGCAGACCACGTGACACTTAAGATGAGCCACCGAGAGCATTTTAAAAACTTCTTATCCAATTTGGCCCGAGCCAATCTTCACATGTTCAGAGCTAGCCCACCCCGGTGCCACCTCTCGGTCAACGTAAAGTCTTCCTTGGTCAAGCTTCAAATTCAGCAGCACAAAGCCTTAGCGGATCGAGCCTTCAACAGAAGAGACAAGCTCTTGGTCAACGTCAAGTCCATGAAGATCTCTCCCAAGCCAATCTCGAGCATACATGCAATCCAAGGGTCAAAAGTCCTTCCCTCTCATTTTATTTTTCATTCATTAAATAATGTATCGACCTTCAATTCGAAGTCAGAGAGAATTTTAATAGAATTGTGCTTTGCACATTCATACCCTTTTTGACACGCTTCAAGAATGGAGAGTGGAAGAAAAGTAGGTTCGGGTAAGAGGTAAGGGACGGAAGTGGCCGAAAGAGGAGGGTTATTGAAACGGGTGGTTCTCGGGTTGCATACAGAGTTTGCAACCGAGATTTTGAGGGATGATTTTTGGATGAGGGAAGAGCTTAACCTCCAAAAATTAGGGTTAAAGGTTCAGGGAAACGGGAGATATGCAGAGAGGATTATCGGGTGCCAAAAGAAGTGGTAATCGGAAAGGAGATTGGGATGGCCGGAAAAGGGGATTTACCGGCGGGGTGGAGAGGAGCTATGGGGATTACACACTTACCCTAAGACCACGGGGATGTGGCTGAAGATGTGCAGCAAGGCCTAGCTCTCCCTAGCTCGGAAGGGAAGCGAAAACCTAGGAGGACCTCTCGGAAGTCGCCGGATATTACTCACCGGAGAGCCGAGTCTTGGTTGCCGGAAAAACCACAGCCAAGGAGATGAAAATGCAGAGCACTTTGTATTCAAAACGTCAACTAACTACAAAGCTTGGCTGAAGGAGAGTTTTGATCTCCAATGCATGAGAGAAGAACCCCTAATCGGGTGGCTAAACACAAGCTTACCCGATTTGGAGTGGCACAAAAAGGGAGGGGGAGAGGACCACCCAAACGTTACCGGAAAAGGGGGAACCAAGGGGAAGGTGGTCCCCGAATTTGGCCCTCTCCTTTGGCTGCCAACCGTGAGTCCCTCTTGGCCAAAAAGGAAACCCACTCCAAACCCGTGAAAACCCATGCAAACCCATACAAAACCCATAAAACCCTAAGTAAATGTTTTTTGCTGAAAAGATAAAAGAAAACTCGAAATGGAAAAGGGAATTATAGGTCGGGTTTAGACCAAGACCCACGGGGCCCGACCTAAACCCGGCCTAGACCCGACTTGAACCCGGTTCTCCTCCTTCACTTGCTTTGGTGATGCTCCCTTTCCCGAAACGCTCCAAGCTTGATGATGATTCACTTCCGATCTCCTTTTCCAAGTTCTCCCAAGTGAGAAGATGCTTAGGTTGCTCCAAATCCCTCGGTGTTGGATTCTCCATGGTTACTCCTAGTTCCACATTTCCTACAAAAAAGACAAACGAATTAGAAAGCTCCTTGGCCCGAGCTCGGGTGACCGCTCCTTGAAGTGTGTTTCCGTGCAAGGTATCTCCCGGCATGTCACTTTCGGTTGAAGCTCTTTCCGACGGTTTCTTCTCCGGTGAGTCATATCCGGCCAAACTCCATCAACCCTTGAGTGCCCGATCGGTGAGTCACATCCGAGAGCATCCAAGGTCTACCGATTCCAACACTTTGATTGCTCAAGTGTTTGAATTGTCCGACCACATCCTTTCAAACATTCCATTCCATCTCCCAAGCCTTCAAATTCCTCCACTGCCGATTCCAGCCCACATCTCTTCACTCGAGCCATCCCTCTTTTTTCATTTGAGGCATCTCCATAAATTTCCCTCAAATCCCCTACATTTTCATCCCATTACACTTCCGTACCCCAACTCCTAAATTCGCACACACCATTTTCCGACCGCCGCACACTACCTCTTTCCTGAGCCACGCGTGCGCGCAAAATCTGATCACGGTGCGCCGATCAATTTTGGATGGCACATCATCTTGGTATCAGAGCCAAGACATCCTTCTAACCCATTTTCTCTCTCCTAAACCCACAAATTTTTCTTTCAAACCCATTCGGCCATGATGACCCGTAGTGGTGCGATCCACAACACCGGTCACGACCATGCCACCACAAGTGAGCAGACGACATTCTCTGATCCCCGAGACCCTCGGGATCCCGAGAACAATAACCAGGAGCAATTCGACGCCATCAATCGGAGGATGGATGCTTCTGCTTCAGAGGTTCGACGGAATGGCCAAGGCAAACTGGGCCCGAGTGGCCCTGCGGCCCACTCTGCCCCCTAGATAGAGGCCCAGACGCGGCAGACACCACTGAGCCCGCCCACACTGATCGGACGAATCCGATGACGAAGATTATTATCCCGACCAATAATCCAATCGGGATGAAGAATGGTGACTCCCAAAGTTGAATATTCCATCATTCAATGGAGCATCCAACGGCGACAAGTTCCTCGATTGGGTGGAAAAGGTCGATAAAATTTTCGACCTTTACAACCATTCTGAGAGACTCAAAGTCCAGCTCGCATCCTTAGAGCTCACGGACTATGCGTCCCTTTGGTGGGATAGCCTTCGAGCCCAACGACGAAGGGATCGAGAAGGCGAAGTTACAACATGGTGCATGTTGAAAGACTTGATGCGGAAGCGGTTCGTCCCAAGCCACTACCGCCAAGAGTTATTCCTCCAGCTCCAAGGTTTAAGACAAGGCAACTCATCGGTGGATGAGTATTTGATGGACTTTGAAACTCTTAGGATTCGGTGCGACTTAGCAAAACCCGAGGAGCAAATAATGGCGTGATTCACCGTGGAATTCATCGAAACATAGGTGACGTGGTGGAGCTCCAACCCTTGGAGTCATTTGACACTTTAATTCAAATGGCTCTACGGGTCGAGAGACAACTCAAGAGAAAGGGCAAAGCGGTCGCTCAACGCTTAGCCCCGAAGCCGAGCCCACCGTACCGATCCACGCCGAGGATCAAAGATCGGCCCCAACACCAAAGCTGTGGACCCCCAAGCAAGCCACAGACACTAAACAGCCGGACACACTAGCCAATCAACCGAGGACACAAGAAATCCTGTGTTTCAAGTGTCTCTGGCGCGGACACATTGCCGCGCAATGTCCTAATTGGCGCGTCATGACCGTCATCCAGGAGACCGAGGAGATTGTGAGCGAGGATGAGCCGACCACCGTGGCCGAGGAAGATCCGGCCCCGACCGAAGATGAGATTTGCCATGCACATGAAGGGCAAAAATTAATGATGGTCCAAAGAGTTCTCTCCACCCATCCTCGGCAAGAAGAGTACCAACGGCAAACCCTATTTCATAGTCGGTGCTTGATCAAGGACAGAGTTTGTTCCTTTATCATTGATGGTGGGAGCTGCACGAACGTCACATCCCGTGAGCTGACCGAGACGCTCGTGCTGCCCACCACCAAGCACCCGACATGACACGCTCCAAGAATGCGGAAGTGTCGGGATAGGAGAAAGTAATGCAATCTGCCAATGTGAAGAATGACTAAAACCGAAACAGGGGATTGTGGCAGTTAGAACTCCAATTGCGTACAGGCTTTTGGGCTGAAATTTTGGGGACTTAGACTTTAGGCAAGGAACTAAGTTTGGTCTAGATTTAGGGTGAAATCACGTGTGGTTCATGAAATGGCACGGGGATACATTTAGAAGCATAACCAGACAAAATTACCAATTGGCAGAGCATTAGGTGGTAGAGACGACTAAACAACTCCAAATGTAGAGAGTCTGGGATCGTGAAAATTAGACGACAACAACTTCAATGAAAGGGGAAGACAATGCAAGTGGTTTCATAGAAAACACACCGGTAGGCTAGGAGTTATGCTAGATAGAAAATTAATGGACAGAATTGCCAGATTGCTGGAGTTCGGAAGAAGAAAGGAGGAAAAAACGCATGCACAACTTTTAGATAGGAGGAGCAGGGAACACAAAGAGAAACCAAATATTTCAAGACCTAAAAGAGGAACTCACAGCCCAAATTTCAGGACATTAGCACATGGGAAACGGAAGTTGATACGGAGGACACTTTTGGGATACGAACGGGGATTAGCTTACATTACAACCGGCAGCAACCAACAATGACAACATCAATTCCAAAACAACAAATGGAAGGTAGGCGATGTGATTTCCAAGCTTACGTTGACCCAAAAAAAGTGTG
>QAOC01014015.1:5135-32797 GCA_003255005.1 Begonia fuchsioides
GCTTCCTAAGACCTTTCCACTTGCAGCCACGTTTACTAACTTACAACAAAAGAGAGACAAACATACTTGCATGGTTTTCACGCAAACCATGCAAGGAAGAGTAAAACCGGTTTTCAAAAAAACCAAAATAAATAAAAACCGACAATCTTCCTTTTTGGGCCAATGCTTTCCTTCATCTTTTCACGTGTAAGGCCACTCCTTAGAGGCTCAAAATTGGACTCCATCCTTCAGCTCTTCATTGGACTCCATTAGACCGTGGCTATTCGTTGCATGATGGAAGGTGTGTGGGCTGTTCTCGGATAGCCACCCCTTCTGGATGCCTCTGTAATGGAGATGGTTGACCGGGTAATCTTTGTCCAAAGTTTATGCAGTTGTTGTTCAAAGTTTATGCTCTACCCCATGCTGGAAACATTAAGATGTGGGCCAAATTTTTGTAGAAGCACGTTTGTCCAAAAAAGGTCCGGAAGGTGGTCGAAACGGCTGGACAAGCGTCGAAGTTCAGCTTGGGCCGAAACCAGAAATGTTGTTTTCATCACCATGGATGTTTTGATCACCCTTCCATGCCACGGGTACACTAAGTACCCTTACATGTGCACAATTTAAGCTACTAATTATCCTCCTACTTATTACATAAAACTAACTAAATTATTACACAAAGTTGTCAAAAGGAAAGCATGCTTTCCCCTTCATGTTTTGGTGATTTGGGGCCACCTTAATGTGCCACCCTTGAACTCCTCTTCCTTCATCAAGTGTGGTTGGCCCATGAAATGCATGAACCCCACTTGACAACCAGGTCTCACCATGCCCTTCATCTTTGGCTTCTTGATTAAACCTTTATAAAACAAGCTTCCTACAAAATCAACAAACTCATTAGAAAATAGTTTGCTTCCGCTTCTAAATGTGCTAATCCGTGGCACATCATCCAGCCGAGGTTGGAAAGGATTTGTCCTCAAATCCAAAAGCTTCATGATCCTTCCGAAAACCTCTTGGTGTTGCCTAGGATGCTCGGCCATTGTCCATTTCATTCCATTCATTGACTCGGCAATGGATGCCCTACCCTCATTTTTAATTTGGCCAAAACTCCAAGGCCACCTTCTTTGGCCCCTTTTTCCCAAGGCCCTAAGGTCTTCCAACTTGAGGCTCGGCCAAGCAACTTTCCAAACAAAATTGGTGGGTGCAATCAAAATATTTCCCATAGGCACCTTAACTTTGGCATGGGAAAATATTAAAGCAACTCCAAAAACAAATAAACCATACTCGTTGTCTAAGAGGGCATAATTACCGTAGCTCAAAAACTCATTGAGTTGAACAATCTCAATCATAATGTGGGGTTGAAATCCCTTTAGCCACCAATAAGAGGTTTGAGCAAAAACTTTTGTAAGAGTGGAACCGAAACACTTTATGCAACTCAAAGGTGTGCCAATCCCACAAAAATTGACTATTGAAAATGATGGCCCATCAAAGAAAAATGCATCCTCAAATGTGCTACCACTTTTAACCCCAAATAGGCCACGGTGTTCTTTCACCTTATCATCAAAAATATGTATCACCGCATCATAATTTTCCAAGAAAAACTTCTTAACTCCCAATTTTTCTAACAATTCGGCCTCTTGAAATGCAACAAGCCAATATTTGTGATTCCACATAGAAATATCCAAAACATACTCCATAATAACAACCACATTAATAGGCAACAATAGATTGTGATCGTTGATCAATGATAAATTATCACCTAGTAGTTCACCCGCAATATCAATCCCAAAATTATCCTCCAACAAAACAGCATTATCATCATAGCAAGGATTATCAATCCACAATTTATCAAGAACTTCATGATTCAAAGGTTGAGGTAAGTCATACCTCTCGGCCACAACCTTGTGCGGTTTGGCCCCTTCAATCTCTTGGCTAATTTCACATTGAGGGCTGATTACTAGGAGCTCTTTAAGCTCCTCTTTAGCTTTCGTGCATCGGTATGAGGCTTCCATACGAAATGGATTAGAGATGTCCAAGTTTTGCTTCTCGGTCACTTGGATGAGAGCATTTGCATGCTCGGTGAATGACTTGATTTCCTTTTTCTCTTTAACATCCGTGGAGGCTACCTTAGCATAACTCACTCCTTCTTTGGTGACGTAGTAAAACCCTTCTTGGCTCGGGTTTCTTCTAGGAGTGGTATCTTCCATTACGGTCATGGCTTCTTTGGAGGAACATGGAGAGCTCGTATAGTCTAGGCCGACAGATTCCAAGTTCATAGTCTCTTTATTCCATGGCCAAGTGCCTTCTTCATGTTTATGCATTGGGCTGCACGGCTTCATCATGTGTGGTCGTTCCTTGACCATAGACATGGGCTTGGAAAAAAGGAAAGAATCGGTTTGGTGTTCCTCTGATTCTTGCAACCGAGCTTTTCTTTTGATATCATCGGACCATCTCTTTGAAGCCGGGATTATCGGTGACTTTCTTGGTCTTGTGGTTCTATCCAAACGTTGTATAAAAAGGTCTAGCCTCTGGTTGATGTCTTCAAGTTGACTTTGGAGGCTTGATTCGGCATATCTTGGAATTGGAGCCATCGATGATCGCTCATGTGGTGGAACAATGCCTCGGGTTGCTTCACCGGTTACTCCATAATGTCTCCTCATGTTTTAATCTTGCAACCGAAAACAAATCAAATGAAAAGGAATATGTGGGAAGGGATCTTTGGCTCTGACACCAAATGACACGCTCAGGGTTATGAGAAGTGTCGGGAGAAAGAAGACACAAGGATAATCTGCCAAGGAGAAAGTCCAAGACATAAACAGTGAGGTGTAACAGTTAATATTCCAAATGCATACAGGATTAAGTCAAATAAACTCAGCCAAATGAAACTTTAGGAAGTAGACTAAGTGTGACCCGAATTTCAGCTTACAAGCACGTGCGGAACATTAAAATACACGGAGACACTTTCAGATGCACAAACAGACCAACAGGAAGAAAATAGTGCAGGGGTGATGGGGAAACTTCTACACACCTTCCAATGCAGGGAGTCTGGGATCGTAAAAATAAGCAGAAAACAACTTCAATCAAATGGGAAGACAATGCAAGTGGTTTCACAGAAAAAGCATGAGTAGGCTAGGAGTTATGCTGGATAGAAAATTAATAGACAGAGTTGCCCGATTTCAGGAACTCGGGTAGGAAGCAGTGGGAAAACACAAGCATAACTTTTAAAGGACGGTGGCTATGGCTAAACGGAAAGAACAGTTATTTCAACCCATGAAAGAGGAACTCACAGCCATAAAATTGGGGACTTTTGTTCTCGGAAAACAGAAATGGCATGAATTGGACTTTTGTTGTACAAATTCACTCGGGTAAGCACCAAAAAACAGCAACCAACAACAAAGACAAAACACAAATGCAAACAACAAAGTGGAGGGTTAGCTATGGGACTTCCAAACTCGCCTTTGATCCTAAACAAGTGAGGAAGGGAGATTGGAATAGGGCTTAGTGGCTCTAGCAAGGCACCAACACCGTTACAAACCAAAGATCAAGGATATTACTCACCTTGAATTTGCTTTGCCGTGAGAGAAAATGGGGAGAGCTTCAAGCTTCAACATTCAACATTTTCTATCTGCAAATGCTGAGAAAGGAAGGGTAAAAACCCTCCTTCCCACGAGCTACAAAAGGTGAATGATTATCACCCATAACCCTAAGTGCTAAACTAACAACAAGGCATGGCAAGTGGGCCCACCTTGACTTTCTTCACCAACAAGGAGTGATGGGTCACTAAGGGAAGGTTTAACCCATCCCTTAGTGCTTCCTAAGGCTTTTCCACTTGCAGTCACGTTTACTAACTTACAACAAAAGAGAGACAAACATACTTGCATGGTTTTCACGCAAACCATGCAAGGAAGAGTAAAACCGGTTTTCAAAAAAACCAAAATAAATAAAAACCGACAATCTTCCTTTTTGGGCCAATGCTTTCCTTCATCTTTTCACGTGTAAGGCCACTCCTTAGAGGCTCCAAATTGGACTCCATCCTTAAGCTCTTCATTGGACTCCATTAGGCCGTGGCTATTCGTTGCATGATGGAAGGTGTGTGGGCTGTTCTCGGATAGCCACCCCTTCTGGATGCCTCTGTAATGGAGATGGTTGACCGGGTAATCTTTGTCCAAAATTGATGATATGTCCCATGCTTGAAATCTTAAGATGTGGGCCACATTTTTATAGAAGCACGTTTGTCTAAAAAACGTCCGAAAGGTGGTCGAAACGGCTGCACAAGCCTCGAAGGTCAGCTTGGGCCGAAACCAGAAATGTTGTTTTCATCACCATGGATGTTTTGATCACCCTTCCATGCCGCGGGTACACTAAGTACCCTTACATGTGCACAAATTTAAGCTACTAATTATCCTCCTACTTATTACATAAAACTAACTAAATTATTACACAAAGTTGTCAAAAGGAAAGCATGCTTTCACCCTTTATGTTATGGTGATTTGGGGCCACCTTAATGTGCCACCCTTGAACTAATCCCTAAGCCCAAAGCCCTTCGCTCTAAGCCTAAAGTTCAAAAGCCTATCCCTCTGCCAAAAGCCATTACTCCTATGCCCAAATCCCTAAGCCTTAAGCCATAAGCCCTATGCCCTAGGCACTAAGCTCTAATCCCTAAGCCCAAAACCAGAATCCCTACGCCTTGAGCCTGGAGCCCTAATCAATAAGTCCAGAGTGAAAAGACCTAAGCTCAGAGCCCAAAGCAATAATTTCTAAGACCTAAGCCCTAAAACCTTCATACAATCCCCAAAGCTCTTGGCCCTACACACTATGTCCAAAAACTTAATCCCTAATAATAAGGCCAAAGTTCAAAGCCCTAAGCCATTATCCCAACCCTAAAGCCTAGAGCCCAAAATCCTTAGCCGAAAGCCATAAGCTCTAAGCAAGCCCATAGTTTAAAGACCTAAGCCTAGGCCAAAGAAAAAAGTCCTAATCTCTAAACCCTTAGCCTTAATCCCAAGCCCAAAGCACTAAGCCCAAAGCTCTAAGTCCTAAGCTATAAGCCCTAAGTCTTAAGCCCAAATCCTTAATTCCAAGCCCAAAGTGCTAATCCCTAACTCCTAAGCCCTAAACCTTGAGACCAAAGCCTTGAGCCCAAAGCGCTAAGGCCAAAGCCTTCGAACTCAAGAAGCACTAAGTCTTAAAACCTAAGCAATAAGCACTAAGTCTTGAAACCTAAGCCCTAATGCTAAGGCAAAATTTCAAAGCCATAGTACCTAAGTCCTAAGCCCTAAGCCCTAGTACCTAATTTTATATTTTAAAGCCCTAAGCCTAGGTCGAATTCAAAGCACTTAGCCCAAATCCCTAATTTAAAGCCCAAAGTGCTAACTCTTAAGCCTTATGCCCTAAGCGTAGTGCCCTATTTCCTAAGTCCAAAGATCAAAGTTCTCAAATCTAAGCCCTATGTTATAAGTCGTAAGACCTAAGTAAAAAGTTTAAACCTCTAATCCTAGATCCCTTAGAAAAAAGTTCAAAGCCCGAAATCCTCAACTTAAAGTCCTATGCCCTGAGCCCGATGTTCCAAAACCTAAGCCCCAATTTTAAGCCCAGAGTTCAAACCCCTAAGCCTTAACCAAAATCCCAAATCCGTAAGCCCTAACCCACAATCCAAAGAAACAAGGTCTATTCCTAAGCCTTGAAGGATCGGCTACATTTCTTATGAAGATGTTGTCTTTATCAGAGGGTGGGCCTATTGCCAAATTGGCAGAGTAAGCTTTAGAGATCTAGTTGTACCGGATCAAATTGTTGTCCCCATGCTTTGTTGCTTGGACTACTAGCTGGGGGCTTTGACTCCTTCTCTCATCCGACCTCTATGCTTTGACTTCAAAGGAAAGAATTTGAACTAAACAAGGTTGAATTCTTCAATGATATAGGGAGATACAAANGTCCAAATTTTGCATGATAAAAAACAACCACAAATATCGTCTTTCAAAAGTTAACGTCAACATCACTAAAATATCTACTATCAATCCAATCAATCTCATGAAGATACATAAGAACTTGGTCAAATGGATCATACCTTTCGGCCACAACCTTGTGCGGTTTTGCCATTTCATCCTCTCGGTCTACTTGGCTATTATGATGTATCAATAGGAGCTCTTCATGCTCCTTTGTATATTCAATGCAAGCAAATAAATATGTTGCCAAGATCGACTCATCAAACCTGATAGGTTGTTTCAAAGTCGTAAGAGCCATAGAGTTTACACTCTCGGACTTTTAGAGCTCCGTCTCGCTTTGGATTCCTCCTTCATTATGTGCTGTCAATGAATGGTTATCCATCACATATACTTGGTTAGGCTCGTGAAATTCTTACAATATATCATAAGAGTGGTCGAGTTCCATGGAGAGTGATTCTCCTCAAAACCGAAGTCTTCTTCCACTTGCTCGGTTTTTACTTCAACATTTCCTTCCACTTATTGTGTGAGTCTTAGCACAATTTTCAGCAATATTTAAAAAGTCTAAACGTGCTTCCAACAACAAATCTTTTATCTCAACCGGTTCAAAGTGCTTCAGGTAGTGGGTTTTTGTTCGAGAGTGAGGGAGTTTTCCATTTGGTAAAAATTCCCTTCTAATTAGATACTTTAAGGCCTTCCAAGTTCTAACTTCATCTTCTCCATTTATCATTTTCTCCTCTTTGAGATCTTGCCAACAATTATAAGCATCACCAACAAAACTACTTGTGGCTACACGAACTTTCCCTATATCCGAGCAGTTATTACATGCAAAATGTGTTTCAACTAAATCGAACCAACAATAATATTCTTCATCATCAAATGCCCCTAAAAAGGAAGGAATTTCAACGTCAGAATAATTTCTCACATGATTATAGGCTGCGAACCATGAGGTTTGAAGTGAAACCAAAGACCATTAAGCTTCCTGCAGCTTCTTAGTGCGGTTGACATATCTTTTCATTTTTATCTACTCCCGGTAAGATTTATGGTTGGCTCGTCTTCAAGTATTCATTCTCAAACTCCAAAATTAACCAAAATAGAAGTCAAATGGAAGAGTGGGAATGGATGGGAGGCTCTGATACCAAATGACATGTTTCAACTAGGTGGAGGAAGAAAAAATCACACTCTCGGTTGAAGAGGGGTAAACCCGAAAGTTCAAGAAAACGGGTGAAGTTAGAAGAGGCGTTTCTTAGGTTGGATTTGTAGTTTGGAGCTGAAATTTTAAAAGTTTTTCGAGGGATAAAAGAAAAGTTTATCCTCCAAAAATGAGGGTTAAAGCTCAAGGGAATCAAATGTTATGCAGAGGGCAGTGGGGACTACTCAAAGAGCTTGCCGGAAAAGTGAAAAGTGGGGATAATCGGAAACTTTGGGAAAGAACAGGGATGGAGGAAGAGCTTATGGATTGCACACTAACCCTAGAGACCACGGGGCATGGCTGGAGATATGCAGCATGGCCTAGCTAACCCTGCTCGGAAGGGAAGCCAACACCAAGGAGAGAACTCTCGGAAGTCACCGGATATTACTCACTAGAGGGTTGAGTCTTGGGTGCCGGAAACACTGCCAAGATTATGCAAGCAGCACGATTTTCATTTACCAAAAACTGATCAAAAAATGCCACCAAAGAGGATTTAAAACTCCATAAAAACCTATCCGACAAAACTCCATAAATCCCCAAAGCTTGTCCCTCAACGTTCAACTTGGATTTCATCCGCCATCCAAGAGAAGAGAGAGAAGCAAGCTACCAAGACAAAATCCCACAAAACCAATGAAACCCACAAAACCCATGAAAACCCATCTTCAAAGCCCTACTCCTAAAAGAGAGTTTGTAATAGCTTAAACAAAAGTTAGAAACATTAAAAAAAAATACTGACGTCCTTCTCTCTTGGATTTGGGCTTCGACTCAAGGTTTGATGCTAGTGGACTTCAAAGTGGTGCAATTTGCCTCCTTGAGTAAGGCTCTTCTTAGGTTCTCTGTGATTGCATCGTTGGATGAAGCAAACAGTGTCCAATTTGAACGTTCTATCACTTTCTGTAAACCTTGAAGGATTGACTACATTTCTCATGAAGATGTTGTCTTTATTAATGGCCAAGCCTATTGTCTAATTGGCAGAGCAAGCTTCGGAGATCCAGTTGTATCGAATAATACTGTGGTCTCCATGCTTTGTTGCTTGGACTACTAGCATGGGGGCTTCGACTCCTTCTTCCATCTGACCTCGATGATTTGACTTCAAAGGAAAGAATTGGAGCTGAACAAGGTTGAATTCTTCAATGATATAGGGAGCTACAAAATTAGAAAACACATTGGATAAACATTTATGGCAAGAGAATTTTTGGGCCCTCCATATCATGTCACCTATGGCCACAGCCCTAAGCTCTAAACCCTAATCCCAAAGGTCTAATCCTTAAGTCCTCAACCCTGAGACCTAAACATGAGAACAAAGCCATGATTGCAAAGCCAAAAGTCATAGCCCTAATCTCGAAGCCCTAAGCCCATAGTTGTAAGCCATAAGCCATAAGCCCAAAGTTCATAGGCAAGCCTTCTACCTAAAGCCTTCAGCCCTATGCGTAAACCCCTAAGTATAAAGTGATAAACCCTACGCCCTAACCATTAATTGCGACGCCTAAAATACTAAGCCTTAAGACCTAAGCTCTAAGCCCAAAGTCATATGACATAACCAAAAGCCCTAAGCCCTAAGCCCTAAGCCCTAAGCCCTAAGCCCTATGCCCTAAGCTCTAAGCCCTAAGCCCTAGGCCCTAAGGCCTAAACATTAAGCCCTATGCCCTAAGCCTTAGGCTCTAGAGCCCTAAGCCTAAGGTCTTAGCCATAACACCCAAGCCCTAAGACCTAAGCCAAATCCCAAAGTCCTAAGCCATAATCCCTAACTTCTAAGCCATAAGCCCAAAGCCTAAAGCCCTAAGCATGAAGTCCTAAACCCGAAGCCAATAGCCTGAAGTCCTACTCCGTGAACCCTAAGGCATAAACTCTAAGCCCAAAGTCCAATGCTCTATGCCCAAAAACCCAAGCTCCAAGCCCTAAGCCGTCATGAAAAAGCCTAAATCCCTATGCCCAAAACCCTAATCCCAAAAGCAGTAACCCTTAAGCCTTAAGCCCAAAAGCACTAAGCCTTAATTCATAAGCCCAAAAGCACTAAGCCTTAAATCCTCAGCCACTAGCCCATAGCCCTAATAGTTTTGCCCAAAGTCTAGGCGAAACGCCCTTAACTCTAAGCCCTAATCCTATAGCCATAAGCTCTAAGCTCTATGCCTTAAGCCCAAAGCCTTAAGCCATAACCACTAAGCCAAAAGCCTTAAGCCTTAAGCTTTAAGCCCTAAGCTCAAGCCCTGACACGCTCGGGGTTATGAAAAGTGTCGGGAGAAAGAAGACACAAGGGTAATCTGCCAAGGAGAAAGTCCAAGACATAAACAGTGAGGTGTAACGGTTAATATTCCAAATGCATACAGGATAGAAAAAGCATAACTTTTAAAGGAAGGTGGCTATGGCTAAACGGAAAGAACAGTTATTTCAACCCATGAAAGAGGAACTCACAGCCATAAAATTGGCGACTTTTGTTCACGGAAAACAGAAATGGCATGAATTGGACTTTTGTTATACAAATTAACTCGGGTAAGCACCAAAAAACAGCAACCAACAACAAAGACAAAACACAAATGCAAACAACAAAATGGAAGGTTATCTATGGGACTTCCAAACTCGCCTTTGATCCTAAACAAGTGAGGAAGGGAGATTGGAATAGGGCTTAGTGGCTCTAGCAAGGCACCAACACCGTTACAAACCAAAGATCAAGGATATTACTCACCTTGAATTTGCTTTGCCGTGAGAGAAAATGGGGAGAGCTTCAAGCTTCAACATTCAACATTTTCTATTCTGCAAAATGCTGAGAAAGGGAGGTTAAAACTCTCCTTCCCACGAGCTACAAAAGGCACATGATTATCACCTATAGTCCTAAGTTGCTAAACCAACATCAATGTATGGTAAATGGGGCCCACCCTTGACTTTCATCACTAACAAGAGTGATGGTCACTAAGGGAAGGTAAAACCCATCCCCTAAGGCTTCCTAAGACCTTTCCACTTGCAGCCACGTTTACTAACTTACAACAAAAGAGAGACAAACATACTTGCATGGTTTTCACGCAAACCATGCAAGGAAGAGTACAACCGGTTTTCAAAAACCAAAATAAATAAAAACCAACAATCTTCCTTTTTGGGCCAATGCTTTCCTTCATCTTTTCACGTGTAAGGCCGCTCCTTAGAGGCTCCAAATTGGACTCCATCCTTCAGCTCTTCATTGGACTCCATTAGGCCGTGGCTATTGGTTGCATGATGGAAGGTGTGTGGGCTGTTCTCGGATAGCCACCCCTTCTGGATGCCTCTGTAATGGAGATGGTTGACCGGGTAATCTTTGTGCAAAATTGATGATCTGCCCCATGATGGAAACCTTAGGATGTTGGCCATAAGTTTGTAGAAGCATGCTTGGCCAAATCAGGTCTGGAAGGTGTTCGAAAAGGTGTTCGAAACAGACACACAACCCCCGGAGGTCATCCTGGGCCGAAACCAAAAATGGTGCTATCATCACCTAGGATGGTTGGATCATCCTTTTCATGTTGGCACCTACAAAATTAGCACATTTGTTAGACAAAATATTGACTCGGCCTTGGCTTAGAAACTCGAGACCAAGTCCATGGTGCTAGAGCCTTCCGCTTCTAGATGTGCTAATCCGTGGCACATCAAGCCCAAAGCTCTAAGCCTAAAGCCCAATGTCCAAAGCCTTAAGCCTAAAGTCCTTAAGCCTTAAGCCCTTAAGCCTTAAGCCTAAAGTCCTTAAGCTTAAAGTCCTTAAGCCTTAAGCCGTAATCCCTAAGCTCCAAGCACTAATGGCTAAGCCATAAGCTCTAAGCCCAAAGTTCTATACCCTAAGCCCCCTAGTCCCAAAGCCGTAAGCCATAAGCTTAAAGCCTTAAGCCTAAACCATAAGCCCAAAGCCTTAAGCCTTAAGCTCCAAGCTCTAATCCCTAATACCTAAGCCTAAAGGATTAAGCCTAAAGCCCTAAGCCCTAAGACCTAACTATAGTCCGTAATACCTAAGCATTTGCCCTTGGCCCTAAGACCTATGCTTTAAGCCCTTAGCCCTGATCCTAAACCTAAGAGAAAATCTCTAAGCTTGAATCCCCAAGCTCTAAGTAGTAACACCTGATTCCAAAGCTCTTGACTTAGAAACCTAAGTCCTAACCCTTAATATTAGAGCACTAAGCCCTAAATTTCAAGATGTCCAAAGAGTATCCACCAGGCGCGCACAATAACCAACCATCGGACCATCTGCGAAACAAAGGGGATTTTTAGCAATATAATCTGTGCTAAAGTTGCCATATTCATAGTAAAATTGTTGGACAACGATATTTCAAAATTAGCACGAGTGAATCCCAAGAAATCCGAGATAAGATCAACCGAGCACGCATCCAACGGACAACCAAAGATCACCCTCGGTCAAGCACAACTTTCATGCAAATCCAGCCGTGCTAAAGCTGCCATATTTGTAGGAGGATCGTTGGATAACAACCTTTTCAAAATGGCACGGACAAATCTCGTGATGACATGAAGATAAGGTCAAACCGCGCACAAAAGACCGTTCACTAACAAACCGGCGAGCCACAAAGGATTTTCATCCATAAAATCCTTGATCAATCTGTTAAATCTTCAGAGGATCTTTCAACAACAACTTTGCACAATATCCTCGTGGATCCCACTATATCTGAGATCGGATCAACCACTAGTTCGGTCTTTTTCAAGTCGCCCGCGCACATTCATGAACCATTGCCGGACAACCGAAGAACCAGACCACGTGACACCTCTTTCAGACCACCGAGAGCCTTTTAGAAGCCCCGGATCCAAATTGGCACGAGCCAATCTTTCATGGCTTGAAGATTATCCCACCGGGTGCACCCTCTCGGTCAACCACGGTCACCTTCAGTCAAGACACAAAACCAACTGTGCCAATCTTCATGAACCAAGCCTAAAGTCAACCAGAGACCTTCCGAAGCAATCTTAGGCGTTCAAGTCATCCAAGAGCTTAATTTATCTTTCTTAGCTTTTTATCTTTTAGGTTTTTTTTCTATTTAAGTGTAACAGCTTGCACTTTAATGATAGAGTGAATTTTTAGAGAAAAATTGTGCAAAGCATCTTCTTACCGAAAGGTTTGAAGCTCTCTCCGATGAATACTTCTCTGGTGAGTCACATCCGGCCGAGACCGTCAACCCTTTGCACGTACGTTCGGTGAGTCATATTCGAGTGCGGGCGAGGTCTACCGAGGAGAACACTTTGATTGCTCAAGTGTTCAAATTGTCCAGCCATCCCAACACCAAAACTCGCAAGAGTTTATCTATTCCATCCCACGAGCTTTCAACCCCTCCATTACCCAAAATTCACCACCTTTTCCATCATCCGAGCCATTCCACTATTTACCCGAGCCATTCCACTTTTCATACGACCAAATACCATTATTTCCATCACAATACGCTTCCGCAACACAACCCCACAATTCGCACGAGCCACTTTCCCGTTTTTCGTACACGACGTTCATCCGAGCCCCGTGTGCGTGAATTCTCCCAACCCACGGTGCGCCGACCCCCAAGGAAGGCACATCATGCCCTAAGCCAAAATATGTACGTCCTAAGTCCTTTGCATAAGAACAAAGCCTTATGCCCAAAGCCATAAGCTTAAAGCCTTAAGGCCCAAGCTGTAAGCCCAGAGCCCTAAGCCTTAAGCCCTACACCTTGAGCCCAAAGCCCTTATCTCTAAGCCCAAAGCTCTAAGCTTTAAGCATCAATCTCTGAGCACTAACATTTAAGCCTAAAGCTCTAAGACTTAAGCCCTATGCCCTAATCATGAAGTCCTAAGTCCTATGTTTTAAACCTAAGCCCTAAGACATAAGCCCTAAGCCCTAAGTCAATAGCATTATGCCATATGCCCTAAGCCCAAGCCCTAAGTCTTAAGCCATAAGCCTTAAGTACTAAGACTATGCCCTAAGGCCTACGCCGTAATCCCAAAGTTCAAAGCCTTAAGTATAGGCCAAAGATTGAATCCCAAACCCTTAGCCCTTAGTCCTAATCCCTAGCCCAATGCCCTAACCCCAAAGTCCTTAGCCAAAAGCCCTAAGCCCTAAGCCCTAAGCTGAAAGCCCTAAATCCTAAGTTATAAGTTATAATCCTAAGTTGTAACCTATAAACATGACACGATTCGGAATAGGAGAGGTGTCGGGAGAATAGAGGACAAAGGAACATTAGCAATCTGCCGAGAACAAAGAAGGTTAGCAGAAACAAGGGAAGAAACTGGTTAAGGCGACAAATATACACGTCCGTTTGGGCTAATATTTGGTGGACTTAAATTTTAAGGGACGATTTGGGCTTGGTCCAAAATTCAGAGTGATAGCACGTGTATAACTTAAAATGGCACGGGTCTACTTTCTGTCACACAAACAGACAAACCAACTTTGACAGGATAGAGGTATGGGAAAGACCTCTGCACAACTCCCAATGTAGGAAGTCTGGAAACGTGAAAATTGGCAGAAAACAACTTCAAGAAAAGGGGAGGGAAACTGCAATTTGTTTGGGGAAAAACGCAAGGGTAGATTAAACGATATGAGAGATTGAAAATCAGTCGACAGTATGGTCAGACTTCAGGCACTCGGGAGAAAGACATTGGAAGGATGAATGTACAACTCCTAAATTGTAGAAACAAGGGACACAATGAAAGAGCAAATATTTTAAGACACGAAGGAGGAATTCACAGACCAAATTTCATAAAATTAGCACACGGAAAACACTAGTTGGCACGGGGTGGCTTTTGATGCACAAAATCCACTCGGTAAGGGAACCACAACAACAATAAACACCAAACAACAAAAGATCCAAAAACAAATGGGATGGAGTGAGGGCTATGGGACTTCCAAGCTTGCCTTAATCCTAATCAAGTGAGTAGGAAGGTTGGAACAAAGGCTTAATGATCCTAGCTAAGTCACCAACACCAAGACAACAAAGAAGATTGGATATTACTCACCAAAATCCCTTGAAGCCGTGAGAAAAGTGGGTTGAGAGCTTCAAAGCTACTTCAATTTTTCCAATTCTTTTTTTTTTCTCTCTTCCAAATGCAGAGAAGAAAGGAATAAAACCCTTCTTCCCACGAGCTACATGGAGAAAATAATTACTACCTACATTTCAAAGTAACTAGCAAAGCTAAAAGCATGGTAAGTGGACCCTTCCTTTGACTTCTACACTTCAAGGAGAGATGGAACTCTAAGGTATGGTGTACCCCCATTCCATAATGTTCCTTAATCTTTCCCACTTGCTTCAACGTAATTTAGCAAAAAAATAAAATGGATGACAAGTTTCTTGCATGGTTTCAACGAAAAACAAAAAACCTAATAGATGGGCAAAACCGATGATGGAATGTCCATAATTAAATGGACTTGAACACTTGTATCTTTTGGGCTAATGGTTGGGCACTTCCATTGGCTGCTAGCTGCTGCTCCCATGAAGGAAAAAGATTAAATTCAGCCTTCCTTTCCTTTGGGGCCAAACATGGCCATGGATCAACCACCATGGGTTGGATGCTCTTGGGCCGCTCCATCTTCTGGAGGCCTCTGTAATTGCAATCGTTGGCTGGGCAGTTGTTGTTCAAAGTTTATGCTCTACCCCATGATGGAAACCTTAAGATGTGGGCCACATTTTTGTAGAATCACGTTTGTTTAAAACAGGTCTAGAAGGTGGTTGAAACGGCTGCACAAGCCTCAAAGGTCAGCTTGGGCCGAAACCAGAAATGTTGTTTTCATCACCATGGATGTTTTGATCACCCTTCCATGCCACGGGTACACTAAGTACCCTTACATGTGCACAAATTTAAGCTAATAATTATCCTCCTAATTATTACATAAAACTAACTAAATTATTACACAAAGTTGTCAAAAGGAAAACATGCTTTCCCCTTCATGTTTTGGTGATTTGGAGCCACCTTAATGTGCCACCCTTGAACTCCTCTTCCTTCATCAAGTGTGGTTGGCCCATGAAATGCATCAACCCCACTTGACAACTAGGGCTCACCATGCCCTTCATCGTTGGCTTCTTGATTAAACCTTTATAAAACAAGCTTCCTACAAAATCAACAAACTCATTAGAAAATAGTTTGCTTCCGCTTCTAGATTTGCTAATCCGTGGCACATCATCCACCCGAGGTTGGAAAGGATTTGTCCTTAAATCGAAAAACTTCATGATCCTTCCAAAAGCCTCTTTGTGTTGCTTAGGATGCTCGGACATTGTCCATTTCATTCCATTCAATGACTCGGCAATGGATGCCTTACCATCATTTATAATTTGGCCAAAACTTCAAGGCCACCTTCCAAGGCCCTAAGGTCTTCCAACTTGAGGCTCGGGCAAGCAACTTTCCAAATAAAATTGGTGGGTGCAATCAAAATATTTCCCATAGGCACCTTAACTTTGGCATGGGAAAATATTAAAGCAACTCCAAAAACAAATAAACCATACTCGTTGTCTAAGAGGGCATAATTACCGTAGCTCAAAAACTCATTGAGTTGAACAATCTCAATCATAATGTGGGGTTGAAATCCCTTTAGCCACCAATAAGAGGTTTGAGCAAAAACTTTTGTAAGAGTGGAACCGAAACACTTTATGCAACTCAAAGGTGTGCCAATCCAACAAAAGTTGACTATTGAAAATGATGGCCCATCAAAGAAAAATGCATCCTCAAATTTGCTACCACTTTTAACCCCAAATAGGCCACGGTGTTCTTTCACCTTATCATCAAAAATATGTATCACCGCATTATAATTTTCCAAGAAAAACTTCTTAGCTCCCAAATTTTCTAACAATTCGGCCTCTTGAAATGCAACAAGCCAATATTTGTGATTCCACATAGAAATATCCAAACCATACTCCATAATAACAACAACATTAATAGGCAACAATAGATTGTGATCGTTGATCAATGATTTATTAGCACCTAGTAGTTCACCCGCAATATCAATCCCAAAATTATCCTCCAACAAAACAGCATTATCATCATAGCACGAATTATCAATCCACAATTTATCAAGAACTTCATGATTCAAAGGTTGAGGTAAGTCATACCTCTCGGCCACAGCCTAGTGCGGTTTGGCCCCTTCAATCTCTTGGCTAATTTCACATTGAGGGCTGATTACTAGGAGCTCTTTAAGCTCCTCCTTAGCTTCCGTGCATCGGTGTGAGGCTTCCATACGAAATGGATTGGAGATGTCCAAGTTTTGCTTCTCGGTCACTTGGATGAGAGCATTTGCATGCTCGGTGAATGGCTTCATTTCCTTTTTCTCTTTAACATCCGTGGAGGCTACCTTAGCATAGCTCACTCCTTCTTTGGTGAGGTAGTAAAACCCCTCTTCGCTCGGGTTGCTTCTAAGAGTGGTATCTTCCATTATGGTCACGGTTTCTTTGGTGGAACATGGAGAGCTCGTATAGTCTAGGCTGAGAGATTCAAAGTTCATAGTCTCTTTATTCCATGGCCGAGTGCCTTCTTCATGTTAATGCATTGGGCTGCACGTGATGTGCCACGAATTGGCACATCTAGAAGCAGAAGCAAACTATTTTCTAATGAGTTTTTTGATTTTGTAGGAGGCTTGTTTTAAAAAGGTTTAATCAAGAAGCCAAAGATGAAGGGCATGGTGAGCCCTAGTTGTCAAGTGGGGTTGTTGCATTTCATGGGCCAACCACAATTGATGAAGGAAGAGGAGTTCAAGGGTGGCACATTAAGGTGGCCCCAAATCACCAAAACATGAAGGGGAAAGCATGTTTTCCTTTTTGCCAACTTTGTGTAATAATTTAGTTAGTTTTATGTAATAATTAGGAGGATAATTAGTAGCTTAAATTTGTGCACATGTAAGGGTACTTAGTTTACCCGTGGCATGGAAGGGTGATCAAAACATCCATGGTGATAAAAACAACGTTTCTGGTTTCGGCCCAAGCTGACCTTCGAGGCTTGTGCAGCCGTTTTGACCGCCTTCCAGACCTTTTTTGGACAAGCATGCTTCTACAAAAATGTGACCAACATCCTAAGGTTTCCATCATGGGGTAGATCATCAATTTTGGACAGGTAGCGGCCCGAGAGCATCCAACCGATGGAGCCCGATCCATGGCCATGTTTGGCCTCAACGGAAAGGAAGGCCCAATTACATCATTGTCCACCATTGGAGCAGCAGCTAGCAGCCCAAGGAAGTGCCCAACCCTTGGTCCAAGAATGATGCAAATGATCAACACCGATTGGCCTTGGGCTATCCAACAATTGATGGACCGAACCTTGCCTAAAGCCTCATCCACCTTGAGCACATATTAAAGCCCCACAAAGTTTGGCAAGTGAGGCCCAGTAATGAAGGTTTGCTTGTCCCCTTGGAAGATATTTAGTTTTTGGAAATACTTGTAATTTGTATCTAGTTTTGGACTTGGTTTGTTGTTTGGAGGTTGGTTTGGTTTGAACCAATCCAACCCCCACTTTATTGGAACTAATGGAAGGTTCTATCCTTCCAAGTTGCTTTGTGATTGCATTGTAGTTGGACGTGAGTTAGGGTTCGGGTGATTTGCAAGTGGATGGTGGGGCCCTTTTCCCACCTAACACCTACATTAGCCACTCATTTGCCCTAATTTTAGGTTGTTATTTTGTTTATTTCTTTTGTGTAATTTGGAGGGAGTATGAAACCCTCCTCCACGTCTATTGTAAGGGAGAAAAATTGGATAAACTTTGAAGAAGCTTTGAGCTCTCAAGCCCCTCTTTTCTCACGGCAATCCAAGGCTTAGGTGAGTAATATCCTTAGTCTTCCTTTGTCATTGGTGTTGTGACACACTCGGGGTAGGAGGAGGTGTCGGGGAAGATAAAGCAAATGCGAACACAATTGCAATCTGTCGAGAACAGTGGGGTCAACAGAAAACAGGGGAGAATACTGGACGAGGCAACAGATAGACCCGTGCGTTTGGGCTAATATTTTGTGGACTCAAAATTTAAGGGACGGGATAGGCTTGGTCCAAAATTCAGAGCAATAGCACGTGTAGAACATAAAATGGCACGGGACTAGTTTCTAATACACAAACAGACAAAACAGGGCTTGGCAGTGCAGTAGGTAGTGAAAGACTTCGGCACAACTTTCAATTCAGAGAGTCTGGGAATGGGAAAATTGGCAGAAATCAATTTCAATGAAAGGGGAAGAGAATGCAAGTGGTTAGAGGAAAAACACATAGGTAGATTAAAATATATGAAGGATGGAAAATATGTGGACAGAACTGCCAGGTTTCAGCAGTCCGGGTAGAGGGCAGTGGAAAAGATGAAGGCACAACTTCTAATTGATGCAATCTGGGAGTGACATGCAAAAGCAAATATTTCAAGATGTAAATGAGGAACTCACAAACCGAATATCATAACATTAGCACACGGAAAACGCAAGTTGGCACGAGGTGGCTTTTGATGCACAAAATCCACTAGATAAAGAAATAACAACAACAAATAACACCAAACAGCAAAAGACCCGAAACAAATGGGATGGAGTGAGGGCTATGGGACTTCCAAGCTTGCCTTAATCCTAATCAAGTGAGGAGGAAGGTTGGAACAAAGGCTTAGTGATCCTAGCTAAATCACCAACACCAAAGACAATCCATAACAAAGGATATTACTCACCTTTGGATGAAAAGCCGTGAGAAAAAGGGAGAGGAGCTTCAAGCTTCTTCTTTTATCCAATATTTTTCTACCTTACCATAGACGTGGAGGAGGGTTTCATACTCCCTCCAAATTACACAAAAGAAAAAAACAAAAATAAAAACCTAAAATTAGGGCAAATGGGTGGCTAATGTAGGTGTTAGGTGGGAAAAGGGCCCCACCATCCACTTGCAAACCACCCAAACCCTAACTAACGTCCAACTACAATGCAAACACAAAGGAACTTGGAAGAAGAGAACCTTCCATTAGTTCCAATAAAGTGGGGGTTCAATAAAGTGGCGGTTGGATTGGTTCAAATCGAACCAAAATCCAACAAGAATGGTTCAAACCGAACCATCCCTTAGGCCAAACTTCAAACCCTATAATAAATACATTATTACACGTATCTCAAACAAGAAAATATCTCCAAGTGGACAGGTAAACCTTCAAAGCTGGATCACCCTTGTTCTTGAATTATTGGGCTCCAAACCGTGCTCAAAATGAAGGAGGCTTTAACTCCGGTTTGGTCCATCACTTGACGGGTTGTCTATGGACAGTTGGATAAGGTAACTTGCTTCCTTCTTGGACCAAGGTGGAGCAGCTGCTGCTTCTTGGGCTGAACAAAGATGCAATTGGTCTTCCTTCTCTTTTGGGGCCAAACATAGCCATGGATCGGACTCCATGGGTTGGATGCTCTCGGGACGCTACCTCTTCTGGAGGCCTCTGTAATGGCGATGGTTGACCGGGTAATCTTTGTCCAAAATTGATGATCTGCCGCATGATGGAAACCTTAGGGTGTTGGCTGATGTGCCACGAGACTCGGGCCCATCGGACCGAGAGTTTTATACTAACTTGGTTGCTCATTTTGTAGGGAACATTATCATGGAGACACCCTCGGAGTTAGATCAAGACCGGCCGAGAACGTGCATCACATGGCACCCCGAGCCGGACACCGAGGACCGCACCAAGATCGCCCACATCGGGCCAGCAGATCGCGCCAAGGTCGCCCACATCGGGCCTGATGTGCCATCCGATCCAACCGAGGCTCATGACACGACCCATCCGCCCGCCCCCTCGGTCACCGAAGCCCGCGACACCTACGGGCCCTCGGCCACCGAGGCTTTTACTAACGTGGTTGCTCATTTTGCAGGGACATTACATTCAGCAACACCCTCCGAGAATGATAGGGAGCAGCCCGTGACTTTGCTCTCTTGGCATCCGGGGGATGGCGCGGCCCATGCCGCGTCTAACTAGGCCTTCGGCCACCCATAGCCAATAAGTGGCCAAGTGCCACATGGAGGTCTTCGAGTAGCGTGGATCTCCATCAAATAAAGAAGGAAGGAAGCCCAGCCCAAAGAGTCATTAGAATCAAGGAGAAGATCGGAAGTGACTACAAGAACGCGCGCCAGCGCGCGCGCAAGCCCGGCCCAGCAACGCCGCTCTCGGACAACACGCAGAATCCCGGATTCTACGCGCCGAATCTTGGACACTCGGACATCCAGCAACACGAAGATAAATCTCCCATGCCAAACTCTTCGGACGTCAAGACAATATCAGAAGAGATCCTCTGCAGCTTAAAGAAGAGGATTCGCACGCGGAAAATCCCAAGATATCCGGAACGTGTCCGAAAGGAGACTCACTCGGACAACCATGGGCCAAGCCCATATTCCATCGTGCCCAAAGCTTCGAGAACTCCTTTACTGAGCGGAGAAGTCCAACCAAAGCGGAAGATAGGAGTTCGCACAAGTCAAAATCCAGAAGACACTTAGTCGGCCCCGCGCGCACGGCCCAGCGTGCGCGCGCCGCATGATCCAGCCCGGCTCGGCCAGATCCTCGCGTATCCCGGATTTTGCGGGATCACATCCGATCACGTATCTTCGGGCATATTCAGCCGAGCGACTCCAAATCTCACTTGATCATTCCTTACCTTATTCGTACACAGGCATTTGGACCAGGCCCATACACGTTAAAGGAGCGCCGTTCAACTCCTTCACACGGATCGCCATCTAACGGCCGAGCGCCCTTCCATTTACTTTCCTTAATTAATTTTGTCTTTAAATAGGATGTAAGCCTCGATTAGAAGGCAGTGAAATTTTGATATTCAAGAGCCGAGAGCCTTCTATCAAACTCCCTCATCCGATTGCGTTTCTCCGGTGCGTCACATCCGGCCAAGCGTAATCAAACCCTTCGGCGACTTCGGTGAGTCATATCCGAGCGTTGTCGTAGGCCTACCGATCCAAACACTCCCGGTTACTCAAGTGTTACGATCACCACCACCCTCATCCACTTCCGACTACTTCCATATATTCGCTCCGTCCCCGAGTAATCACCCGACGACCCACTTAGCCCCCACCGAACCACCTCTCGAATCTTTCGAGCCATCCGCTGCCTCACACCTCCATACTCCATATTTCCATCATATTACCGACGACTATTCCATCCGTTTCCATAACTCCCGAGTTTACACCATCCGCGCCCTAATCCTCATTCCCGGGCGCATCCCGAGCATCCACGGTAAGCCTTAGCGCGATCCCCGCGACCGAAGGCACGCCAGGGCCGGCCGCGGCACGCGTCGAGACAGACCGCGCTCAGACAGCGCCACGGGCCAGCCGACACGGCCCGCGCCGAGTCCCATTAAGGGGCTCGGCCCAATTCAATAAGTGGCCGAGCGCCACAATTTCTTTAAGGAATTAGAGACCTAGAAGAGTAAGAAGAGCAAGCCCAAGTCATGGAAAGACAAAGTTTAAAGCCCGCGATCCAACATGGCCGAAGCCCAAGCAACAAGGAAGAAGCCCACGGACACTTAGCATTTTCGGCCGTGCCGAAATCTTCTGGAATGAGCCATTTAGTGGGAAAATATCAACTAGAGAGATAAGGGAAGATTAACACACGGAAAATCCCATGAAACTCGGTGATCCCGATCACATCGGGAAAATCCCGAGAATCACGGGATTTCCTTCTAGCGCGCCCGCTTCAGCACCCGGCAGCGCCCACTGGCGCGCACACCCGACCGCGACCCGGCCGCGCCCCCGCAACACGAAAGCGCTCCCCAACGCACCCGGATCCAGCTACATACCGGCAACGATGACGCGCGCGCCCGATCACTCGGACCCGGCTACAACCAACGGCAAGCAATCCCACGAATCTCGCGCCACATCACCGATCCGCGCCTTCAAGATCCTTCACCGATCCGCGCCTTCACGATCCTAGACGTCCAACTTGATCGACGGCTTACGATTCTTACTTAGTAATTTCCTTTAATGTTTTTGTCTATTTAAGAGGCACTTAGCCTCTATGAAACTTAGTGAATTTTTATCAATACAAAGTGCTTATCGCCTTTTTGATAATTCCCCCAAATCGTCGATCCTTCTCCGGTGCGTCACATCCGGCCAAGTCTTCGACAACCCTCGTCCATGAACGGTGAGTCATATCCGAACACGAACTAGGTCTACCTTTCTAAACACTTAGATTGCTCAAGTGTTTAGATCGACCGCACCATACTCTCCTAAATTCCACCCCGTTTCCCGAGCCATCAATCTCCGCCACCACCGATTCTGGTCCATCCACTACCCTCCGAACCACCTCCGTTTTTAACCGTGCCATTACAATATTTACACCTTCAATCCACCTTATTTCCATCCCATTATACTTCCGCAACCTAACTCCAGAAATCGCCCGACCATATTTTTCGACCGCCGTGCGCATCACCTTCTCCGGGTCACGCGCACGGTCCTCTTCCGATCACGGTGCGCCACTCATAGATTGATGGCACATCATTGGCAACATTTTTGTAGAAGCATGCTTGGCCAAATCAGGTCTGTAAGGTGTTCGAAACAGCCGCACAACCCCCGGAGGTCATCCTGGGCCGAAACCAAAAATGGTGCTATCATCACCTAGGATGGTTGGATCATCCTTTTCATGTTGGCACCTACAAAATTAGCACATTTGTTAGAAAAAATATTGACTCGGCCTTGGCTTAGAAACCCGAGACCAAGTCCATGGTGCTAGAGCCTTCCGCTTCTAGATGTGCTAATCTGTGGCACATCATGTTGGTGTCTTGCTAGAGTCACTAAGCCCTAGTTCAGGTTTCCTCCACCTCCGTTGGACCATGGTAAGTCTGAACATCCCATAGCCTTCATCCATAATCAGCCTTTTGGCCATTTGTGCTTTGTGTTCGAAAACTGCCCACCCGAAAACTCTCAAGGTCCTCAATTTGTTTTCCCCCGTGCCAAGTTGTGATTTCCGTGTGCTAATTTTATGAAATTTGGTTTATAAACCCCTCATTCACGTCTGGAAATATTTGCTTTGGCATGTCACTCCCAGATTTCATCGATTAGAAGTTATGCTTGTTCCTTCCTCCAGCTTTCTATGGGAGCACTCTTTTCGGACCCATTCTGTCGACCTATCTCCAAACTTTCATAACTTATAATCCTGCCGTGTGTTTTCCTTCCAAGCCCTACCATTCTCTTCCTCTTTCATTGAAGTTATCTTCTGCAAATTTTAGGCTTCACAGATTACTCACATCGAAAGTTGTGCAGAGGTCTTCCCTTACCACTATTCTGTCAAAACTGATTTTTGTCTGTTTGTGTGATAGAAAGTAGGCCCTTGTCATTTTAAGTTATACACGTGCTATCAGTCCGAATTTTGGACCAAACCTAGCCCGACCTTTGAAGTTTAAGTCCACAAAATATTAGCCCAAACGCCCATGTAATTTTGGAGCCTTAACCAGCTTTCTCCCTTGTTTCTGCCAATCCCTCCTCTTGTTCGTGGCAGTTTGTTTATTTCCCTTTTGTCTTCTATCTTCCCGACACCTCTCCTCCTACCCCGAGTGTGTCAGCACGGCTTCATCATGTGTGGTTGTTCCTTGACCATAGACATGGGCGTGGAAAAAAGGAAAGAATCGGTTTGGTGTTCCTCGGATTCTTGCAAACGAGCTTTTCTTTTGATATCATCAGACCATCTCTTTGAAGCGGAGATTTTTGGTGACTTTCTTGGTGTTGTGGTTCTATCCAAAACGTTGTATAAAAAGGTCTAGCCTCTGGTTGATGTCTTCAAGTTGACTTTGGAGTCTTGACTCGGAGCATCTTGGATTGGGAGTCATCGGTGATTGTTCATATGGTGGAACAATGCCTCGGGTTGCTTCACGGGTTACTCCATAATGTGTCCTCTTGTTTTAATTTTGCAACCTTAATAAAAAAAATTAAAATGGAAGGCGTGGGAAGGGATGCGTTGCTCTGATACCAAATGACACGCTTCGGGATAGGAGAGGTGTCGGGAAAATAGAGGACAAAGGAAAATTAGCAATCTGCCGAGAACAAAGAAGGTTGGCAGAAACAAGGGAAGAAACTGGTTAAGGCCACAAATATACACGTGCGTTTGGGCTAATATTTGGTGGACTTAAACTTTAAGGGACGGTCTGGATTTGGTCCCAAATTCAGAGTGATAGCACGTGTAGAACTTAAAATGGCACGGGTCTACTTTCTGTCACACAAACAGACAAACCAGCTTTGACAGAATAGAGGTATGGGAAAGACCTCTGCACAACTCCCAATCTAGGAAGTCTGGAAACGTGAAAATTGGCAGAAATCAACTTCAAGAAAAGGGGAGGGAAACTGCAATTGGTTTGGCGAAAAACGCACGGGTAGATTAAATGATATGAGAGATTGAAAATCAGTCGACAGTATGGTCAGACTTCAGGCACTCGGGTGAAAGACATTGGAAGGATGAATGCACAACTCCTAAATGGAAGAAACAAGGGACACAATGAAAGACCAAATATTTTAAGACACGAAGGAGGAATTCACAGACCAAATTTCATAAAATTAGCACACGGAAAACATTAGTTGGCATGGGGTGGCTTTTGATGCACAAAATCCACTCGGTAGAGAAACCACAACAACAATAAACACCAAACAACAAAAGATCCGAAAAAAATGGAATGGAGTGAGGGCTATGGGACTTCCAAGCTTGCCTTAATCCTAATCAAGTGAGGAGGAAGGTTGGAACAAAGGCTTAGTGATCCTAGCTAAATCACCAACACCAAGACAACAAAGAAGATTGGATATTACTCACCAAAATCCCTTGAAGCCGTGAGAAAAGTGGGTTGAGAGCTTCAAAGCTACTTCAATTTTTCCAAATCTTTTTTTTTCTTCCTTCCAAATGCAGAGAAGAAAGGAATAAAACCCTTCTTCCCACGAGCTACATGGAGAAAATAATTACTACCTACATTTCAAAGTAACTAGCAAACCTAAAAGCATGGCAAGTGGGCCCCTCCTTTGACTTCTACACTTCAAGGAGAGATGGAACTCTAAGGTATGGTGTACCCCCATTCCGACACGCTCCAAGATGCGGAGGTGTCGGGAAGAGAGGAGATGGCAACAAACTGCCGAGAGAAAGAAAGGTAGGCAGCAACAGGGGATTGGAGCAAGGAGAACTCCAAACGCATACAGGGGCTTTAGCTAGAAATTGGAGGACTTAAACCTTTGAGAGTGGGCTAAGTTTGAACAAATTTACAGCTTAAAACACGTGCGGATCAATAAAATACACGGACGCAAAGTTAGGTGCACAAACAGACAAAGCTGAAAGAAACAGTGAAGGGGTGTTGGGGAGACTTCTGCACAACTTCCAATTCATGGAGTCTGGGAGGGTGGAAATTGGCAGAACTCAACTTCAACTAAGTGGGAAGAAATTTCAAGTGGTTTGAGGGAAAAATCACGGGTAGATTGGAAGATATGCAGGATAGAAAATTGATGGACAGAACTGCCCGATTTCAGGAATTCTGGTAGAAGGCAGTGGAAAAAACATGCATAACTCTTGATGGGGAGGGGCTGTGGCTAAACGTAAAGAACAGTTATTTCAAGCCATGAAAGAGGAACTCACAGCCATAAAATTAGTTACTTTTGTTCACGGAAAACAGAAATGGCACAAATTGGACTTTTGTTGCACAAATTCACTCGGGTATGCACCAAAAACAGCAACCAACAACAAAGACAAACACAAATGCAAACAACAAATGGAGGAAGGCTATGGGATTTCCAAGCTCACTTTTGTTCCTAAACAAGTGAGGAAGGAGGTTGGAATAAGGTTTAGTGATCCTAGCTAGTCACCAACACCAAGACAAACAAAGAAGATTTGATATTACTCACCAAAATCCCTTGAAGCCGTGAGAAAAGAGGGTTTGAGAGCTTCAAGCTTCTGCAAATTTTCCAATACTTTTCTATCTTCCAAATGCTGAGAAAGGAAGGGTAAAAACCCTCCTTCCCACGAGCTACAAAAGGTGAATGATTATCACCCATAACCCTAAGTGGTAAACCAACAACAAGGTATGGCAAATTGGGGCCCACCCTTGACTTCCATCACCAACAAGAGTGTTGGTCACTAAGGTAAGGTTAAAACCATTCCCTAAGGCTTCCTAAGGATCTCCCACTTGCAGCCACGTAATTAGTTTACAACAAAAAGAAAGAGAAGGAGCTTGCATGGTTTTCACGTGAACCATGCAAGATATTATACAACCGGGTTTTCTTTCTTCAAAAGAATTAAAACGTGGACTTCTCCCATGCTCTCCCATCCTTAGACTTGTCCTTGTCCTTGCTGCATGAATGGATCATCTTCTTTAAGAATAACTTGGAGTTCCACGTGAGTTGTTGCTTGGTCTTTGTCTTGGTAAGATAGGCTATGAACTTCGGACTGTAAGTTCTCCTCTTCAATCTCCCAATGTATGCAATGCTTGGGAAGTTCTTTATCAAGAGAGGAGGGCATGTCTAGGAGGCCCTTTAGTGGCGATGAATCTCCTGCAAAATTAGCAAACATGTTACATAATTGTCTTGCCCGGCTTCGGGTGGTCACACCCTCTGGTGGATGGCGGTTCCCGGGCACATCATCCCCTCCGGGTGAATGAGGATTTGCCCTCAAATCCAAGGGATGCTCCTCCTCATCCTCGACTGCCTCCCCCACATATGGAGATAAGTCTTGAACATTGAACGAAGCCGATACGCCAAAGTCCCCGGGAAGCTTCAACTTATAGGCATTTTTGTTGATCTTCTCGATCACTTCAAACGGTCCATTGGCTCTAGGAAGTAGTTTGGATTTTCTTTGGTTCGGAAATCTCTCCTTCCTCAAGTGCAGCCATACAAGGTCTCCCACGTCGAATTCCGCATCTCTTCGGCCTCGGTTGGCATATTTAGCATAGGATTCATTTTTCTTGGCTATAGCTCTTTGTACCTTGGTATGCATGGCTTGGACTTGCTTGGCTTTTTGTGCTCCCTCCCGGTTGACTAAATCTTCGTTCGGCAATGGAATTAAATCCAATGGAGTGGACGGGTTGAAGCCATAGACAACTTCAAATGGGGAGGCTCGTGTGGCACTATGCACACTTCGATTGTAAGCAAATTCCACATAGGGTAACTGCACATCCCAATCCGAGAGTCGCTTCCCGACTATGCTCCGAAGTAAAACGCCCAAAGTCCGGTTAACAACCTCTGTTTGACCATCTGTTTGGGGATGGTAGGAGGTGCTAAATAACAATTTTGTCCCAAGCCTCCTCCATAGGGTTTGCCAAAAAGAGCTCAAAAATTTTGTGTCCCGGTCCGAGACGATGGTGGTTGGCACTCCATGAAGTCGGACAACCTCTTTAAAGAATAGATCGGCCACTTGATTAGCGTCATCGTTCTTACGGCAAGCAACAAAGTGAGCCATCTTGGAGAAACGGTCCACAATCACCATAATGGCTTCCTTCACCCGAGGAGTCTGAGGCAGCCCCAAAACAAAATCTAGGCTTACATCCACCCATGGTTGAGACGGCACCGGTAAAGGCATATACAACCCTTGTGGTAGGACTCGACTCTTAGCCTTTTTACACACAATGCACCTTTCTATGCACTTGTGCACGTCCTTGATCATATGGGGCCAATAGAAATGGTCCTTCAATGTTTCTAGAGTCTTCTTCTCTCCGAAGTGGC
>QAOC01014015.1:33803-44304 GCA_003255005.1 Begonia fuchsioides
CGGGAGAGCTCCTTTTTGTTAATGAACAGCACCTTTTTGGAGGAGTTCTCCCTTTTCATTCTCTCATCTCTAGCTATGTCTTTGGGTGCTAGAGGTGCAAGCTTGATTTTCCGGTTTTCCCACTTGAATGAATAATCATTGGATAAACCATCATGCATGGCGTGCCGATCAAATTTCCATGGTCTCCCGAGAAGAATGTGGCTTGCATCCATAAGCAATATATCACAAAACACAACATCCTTGTAACTTCCCATGGAGAACTCCACTCTTGTGTGCTTAGTCACCTTAAGGTCCCCATCATCATTCAACCATCGGAGCCTATAAGGAGTGGGATGATCCTCGGTTTTAAGCCCCAATTTTTCTACTAGCTCGGTGGAGGCTACATTTGTACAACTTCCACCATCAATGATTAAGGAGCATACTTTATCTTTGATCAAGCACCGGCTGTGAAATATGTTCTCTCTTTGGAAAGAATCGGGTCGGCCATTTGTAGTGAGGGTTCTTCGAATCACCATTAAGAGGGGGCCCTCTTGTGCTCGACACATTTCTTCCTTCGGTTCAGCCACTAAGTCTTCCTCTTCCTCCATGGGTTCATCTGCACTTACAATCTCTCCACTACTTTCAATAAGCACCATCACTCTCTTATTAGGACATTGAGCAGCAATATGTCCTAATCCAAGACAATTAAAGCACTTTATCTCTCTTGACCGTGGCTTGCTAGCATCTTCAATCGGTTTCGGAACAATGTCCTTTTTTTGTGTCCACGGATTTGGTTGATAAGTCTTGTCTTCCTGCCTTGGAGGTGGTTTGTAAGGGGTGTTAAATACCGGAGCTGGCCGTGAGATAATTTTCTTACCCTTTCTCTTGTTTTGTCTTTCCATCCGTAGGGCCAATTGGATGGCTGCATCCATGGAGTACACAATTTGCAGCTCCACCACATCACCAATGTCTTTATGCAGCCCTCTTAGAAACCTTGCTAGGATTTGTTCCTCCGGTTCTTCAAGATCACAACGGATCCGTAAGGTTTCAAAGTCCATCAAATACTCTTCAACCGAGAGGCTTCCTTGCTTCAAATTTTGGAGTTGAAAAAACAATTCTTGTCTATAATGGCTAGGTACAAATCTCCTTTTCATAATCATTTTCATGGCTCTCCAAGTGCTAATTTCCTCCTCACGGTCACTCCTCCTTTGAGACCTCAAGCTGTCCCACCATAAGCTAGCATACCCGTGAAGTTCCAAGGCCACTAGTTGTAATTTAGACTTCTCCGAATAGTTATAACACTCAAAAACCTTATCCACCTTATCTACCCAAGTCAGAAATGAGTCTCCATCACAAGAGCCATTAAAAGGTGGAATGCTCACCTTTAAATGCCGTAAGTCATCCTCACGGGGTTGTCTATCTCGTGGCTCAAATTCATCCTCCGAGTCTTCCAAATCATATAGCCGACCTCGAGCACCTTCGACTCTTCTTCCGGGAGTAACCGGGGGAGGCGGTCTAGGCGGATTTGGAGACTCCATTCTTTGCAAGAGCATGTCCAATCTTCGGTTAATTCCATCTATTTGACTCTGAAAATCGTGCTCACGTTCTTGGGATGATGCTAGGGGTGGAGGTGGTTCACTTGTTGATGGGAGGTTTCGGCTAGGTTGCAAAACCGCCCCACTTCTAGTGGTCATGCCACCCCTTTTATGTGCCATAAAAGATTACGGAATTGGAGGGCTTAAGGGTAAGGAACAAAGGAAAGAAGAGCTGTGCTCTGATACCAAATGACATGCTCCAAGATGCGGAGGTGTCGGGAAGAGAGGAGATGGCAACAAACTGCCGAGAGAAAGAAAGGTAGGCAGCAACAGGGGATTGGAGCAAGGAGAACTCCAAACGCATACATGGGCTTTAGCTAGAAATTGGACGACTTAAACCTTTGATAGTGGGCTAAGTTTGACCAAATTTACAGCTTAAAACAATTACGGATCAATAAAATACACGGAGGCAAAGTTAGGTGCACAAACAGACAAAGCTGAAAGAAACAGTGCAGGGGTGTTGGGGAGACTTCTGCACAACTTCCAATTCATGGAGTCTGGGAGGGTGGAAATTGGCAGAACTTAACTTCAACTAAGTGGGAAGAAATTTCAAGTGGTTTGAGGGAACAATCACGCGTAGATTGGAAGATATGCAGGATAGAAAATTGACGGACAGAACTGCCCGATTTCAGGAATTCGGGTAGAAGGCAGTGGAAAAAAACATGTATAACTCTTGATGGGGAGGGGCTGTGGCTAAACGTAACGAACAGTTATTTCAAGCCATGAAAGACGAACTCACAGCCATAAAATTAGGGACTTTTGTTAACGGAAAACAGAAATGGCACGAATTGGACTTTTGTTGCACAAATTCACTCGGGTATGCACCAAAAACAGCAACCAACAACAAAGACAAACACAAATGCAAACAACAAATGGAGGAAGGCTATGGGATTTCCAAGCTCACTTTTGTTCCTAAACAAGTGAGGAAGGAGGTTGGAATAAGGTTTAGTGATCCTAGCTAATCACCAACACCAAGACAAACAAAGAAGATTGGATATTACTCACCAAAATCCCTTGAAGCCGTGAGAAAAGAGGGTTTGAGAGCTTCAAGCTTCTGCAAATTTTCCAATACTTTTCTATCTTCCAAATGCTGAGAAAGGAAGGGTAAAAACCCTCCTTCCCACGAGCTACAAAAGGTGAATGATTATCACCCATAACCCTAAGTGCTAAACCAACAACAAGGTATGGCAAATTGGGGCCCACCCTTGACTTCCATCACCAACAAGAGTGATGGTCACTAAGGTAAGGTTAAAACCATTCCCTAAGGCTTCCTAAGGATCTCCCACTTGCAGCCACGTAATTAGTTTACAACAAAAAGAAAGAGAAGGAGCTTGCATGGTTTTCACGTGAACCATGCAAGATATTATACAACCGGGTTTTCTTTCTTCAAAAGAATTAAAACGTGGACTTCTCCCATGCTCTCCCATCCTTAGACTTGTCCTTGTCCTTGCTGCATGAATGGATCATCTTCTTTAAGAATAACTTGGAGTTCCACGTGAGTTGTTGCTTGGTCTTTGTCTTGGTAAGATAGGCTGTGAACTTCGGACTCTAAGTTCTCCTCTTCAATCTCCCAATGTATGCAATGCTTGGGAAGTTCTTTATCAAGAGAGGAGGGCATGTCTAGGAGGCCCTTTAGTGGAGATGAATCTCCTGCAAAATTAGCAAACATGTTAGATAATTGTCTTGCCCGGCTTCGGGTGGTCGCACCCTCTGGTGGATGGCTGTAACACCCGACTTTTTTTTCAAGTACTGTAAGTCCTATCAATGTTAAATGATGAACAAAGTTATCTGATTTTCAAAGAGATAAGTTCTTTAAATGATTTTAAGTCAATGTAATGAAATTAAGTAAATTAGTTGATGGAACTATAGCAACAAAAATTACTCAATTTGGAGATTTCTAGAGAAAGTTATGAATTTTGGAAACTTACCATTGGTAACAACCACCGGGTTGAAGATCGCTAACGAGGTAGTTTCAGTTTTCCCATTTTATCATGTGACAAATGAGCTTAATTGACAAAGAAATCTTCTAAGAAATTGTAGAAGACATAAAAATGAGAATACTGATAGGTTAAACAACTCAATAGGAGTTGTGGTGAAAAAGTTATGTATTTTAGAATTTGAGGAATAAAAACCGAACTAAGAAAATATGAACTTTTGGACGATGTTCGGTTTTTCGTAAATTGGGTAATCTTACGCTTATAATTTGAAGTTTATGTCTTCTACAAAGTTCCACTAGACTTAATAATAAAAAGAATAGCCTTTGAATTATGAAAATCCTAGTTGTGTAACAAAAGTTATGAAATATTTAACTTGCGGTTGACACCTTGAATAAGGGGTCGACACCTTAAAAGTCTCGGGAAGTTTTGAGGTCGACACCTTATATTAAGGGGTCGACACCTTATGTCTAGAATGTTAACTTTCAATGTAAATTAAGGAAGTTAATCCATAAGTAACTAAGGATAAACCAATAGGAAAGTGCCACGTGGAAGGATTAAGAGATTTAAGTTGACACCTCGTGCTTAGGTGCCACCTNGATCAAGTAAGTAACTCATGCTTGTGAATGGCCCTTTGAGGGACTACATTACAAAGAGGTTGTTAGGTATTGTAAGTTAGATAAAACTTAAGATATATTGTATGCTGTTTTGGGGTGCATCACACCGTGCACCGACCCAATAATATGGGGTTGATTGGTGTATGTTTGCTATTGAATTGTGATTGCTAGTATGTACATATCACTTAAGTATCTTAAGAACGAAAAATAGTTAATAGAGGTCATGGACTTACCTTTGGTGACGAATGCGTTATGTTGATTGTTTTTATGTTAAGCATCTAAGTTATGCACGTATTAAGTTATGTCATCAAGCATTACATTCATGCATCATATTTTTCAAAACGATACGAAAATGTTTTGAGCATGTTTTCAAAATGTCACCCAACGGATGATGAGAGTGGTATGGGACACAATCTTCATCCATGCATGTTATAACGTAAAGATCAATTAAGCAAGAATGTTATGTATGTATGTAAATGGTTACGTGGACAGGCGGTGATGAGTTAGGCGTGACCTAAGACGTCTTCTCATCCCTTGAGATAGGCTGCCGACCTAAGGGCATCAAAAGTCTATTCTCTTTACCTAGAGTTGGATTAAAGGGGCAGGGTGCCGAGATAAGGGTGGTATGGGGCCTTATGTGCCTTCCTCTCTAGATCTTGTTCCACTAACTCGTGTAAATGAAAGTTAAGTTATAAAAGAAATGAAACGAAATGAATGTGCATTGATTTAAGACATGGCATGTGTATGTAGATCATGTAGGAAACATTTCATTTTACTTACTGAGCCTTAGGCTCATAGTTTAAGCTTTGTAATGTAGGTGAGGAAGATGAGATTGAGGGGAATGACTCTCCATGCTTGCTGTAGAGATAGCATGACGGATGGTGTACGTCCAGGCAAAAGTTGAGCTATCAGCGTGAAGACGACCGGTGGGCGGCTCATGTTTTTCTTATGTAATCGTTATGTACAAATGGAGTATATAGTTTTGAAAACTAGATTTTCTTTATGTTCTTTGTAAACATATAATACTAAAAGTTTGGTTTTGTTAAAGTACTATATGATGTAAAATAATATATGTTTTGATATTGAAGAGCAAGTATGTAAATATTGTACGCTTCCGCTATGATTTTAAATTAATAATGTGGAACGAAATTTTAGAAAGAAAACTTTTTACATGATGTATTTTCTACGTAAGAAAAGTAAGGGTCGTTACAATGGCGGTTCCCGGGCACATCACATTCCTTATTGTTTCCTAATCTTTCCCACTTGCTTCAACGTAATTTAGCACAAAAATAAAATGGATGACAAGTTTCTTGCATGGTTTCAACGAAAAACCAAAAACCTAATAGATGGGCCAAACCGATGATGGAATGTCCATATTCAAATGGACTTGAACACTTGTATCTTTTGTGCCAATGGTTGGGCACTTCCATGGGCTGCTAGCTGCTTCTCCCATGAAGGAAAAAGATTAAATTCAGCCTTCCTTTCCGTTGGGGCCAAACATGGCCATGGATCAGCCACCATGGGTTGGATGCTCTTGGGCTGCTCCATCTTCTGGAGGCCTCTGTAATGGCGATCGTTGGCTGGGCAGTTATTGTCCAAATTTTATGGTCTTTCCTATGCGGGAAACCTTAAGATGTGGGCCACATTATTGTAGAAGCTTGTTTGTCCAAAAAAGGTCCGGAAGGTGGTCGAAACGGCTGTACAAGCCTCGAAGGTAAGCTTGGGCCGAAACCAGAAATGTTGTTTTCATCACCATGGATGTTTTGATCACCCTTTCATGCCACGGGTACACTAAGTACCCTTACATGTGCACAAATTTAAGCTACTAATTATCCTCCTAATTATTACATAAAACTAACTAAATTATTACACAAAGTTGTCAAAAGGAAAACATGCTTTCCCCTTCATGTTTTGGTGATTTGGAGCCACCTTAATGTGCCACCCTTGAACTCCTCTTCCTTCATCAAGTGTGGTTGGCCCATGAAATGCATCTACCCCACTTGACAACTAGGGCTCACCATGCCCTTCATCTTTGGCTTATTGATTAAACCTTTATAAACAAGCTTCCTACAAAATCAACAAACTCATTAGAAAATAGTTTGCTTCCACTTCTAGATGTGCTAATCCGTGGCACATCAGATCTTTTCTATATCTAACCGCTAGTAGACCCGATATTCTCTTTAGTGTATGTCTCTGTGCTATATTTCAAGCCTCCCCTAAGGAATCACATTTAAAAGTTGTCAAAAGGATTTTCAAATACTTGAGTGGAACAACAAATTTAGGATTATGGTATCCCAAGGGAACCTCGCTTAACTTAATTGAATATACAGATTCAGATTATGCCAAGAGCCTTGTGGATAGAAAGAGCACTAGTGGCTCTTTTCAATTTATAGGAGAATCATTAGTTTCATGGTTTTCTAAGAAACAAAACTCAGTATCACTAGTGTTGTCAACTGCCGAAAGCGAGTATATCGTAGCTGGAAGTTGTTGTGCTCAAATGCTTTGGATGAAGCTTATCTTAGAAAACTACAATCTCTCATTCTCTAAGATTCCTATCATGTGTGACAACACTAGTGCAATAAATATCAGCAAAACTCCTATCCTTTATTCTAGAACTAAGCATATAGAAATAAGATATCATTTTATCAAAGATCACGTACAAAAAGGGGATATTATCTTGGAATTTGTCAAGTCAAGTGATCAATTAGTTGATATATTTACTAAGCCTTTGGATGAAAAGACCTTCAATGGAATTAGAATTTGATTGGAAGTAATTCGACTTGATGGTATTTAAAATTCTCTTCATGATGTCTCCTATGACAGTGGTCGACATAAAAAGGGAGTATGTCGACCGAACTTAGGTTCTGTCAAAACAGCGGTCAACATAAAGAAGAGTTTGTCGACCAAACTTTGAATATTTCGCAGAAAGGGTCGACATAAAATTGGATATGTCGCTCGGTCCTTCGTTTCTGCCTTCGATCGGTTGACACAATCATGAATCGGTCGACCGATTTTGTTATTTTTTTAAAACTCTAACCGCAAATGTTCTTACAATATTTTGTCTCTCTCTCGGGTATACACCAAAAGGGTCAACATATAAATGTTTCGGTCGACCCAAACCTAGTATTTGACACAATGTAATTAAAACCATATCACGCTATTGTCAATTGTCAAAAATCTTTCTAGCGCTCTCTCTGTTCCAGCAATTTTTGCAGTCTCCTTTCGGTCGACCTAAACCTCAAGCCTCTGATTTCCTCTCCTCAAATGACTTCCACCTCAAAAATTCCAGTCAGAAGGAAGAGGGCAGCCATTAAATCGAAGGATATTGCAGCCTCCTCCTTTGCTCCGCCCACAGAAATTCAACCCTCCGAGTTAGACAAATTCATATTCCAAAAATAAAGCAGCCAAGATAAGTTTTATTCAATTTTTCAGAACAAACCTCTCATTTTAAGTAGGATATATGAGCATGATTCTATTCCTGTAATAGATATCCAAGAAGGCTGTGAGTTTCTAGGAATTTCAGAACTTTTATCCTTCTATGGTCCCTATTCTGAAAAGGCGGTGAGATTATTCTATGGAAATCTATATTACATCCAAAAACCATTTATCCTTAAGAGCTACGTATTTGGAAAGAAGATACAATTCACGAGTTATCAACTGAATATCATACTGAATTGTACATACGATGAAAAAATAGGTACATATTATGAGCAGCACTCCGAGCCTAAAATCATGAAGGATGAAGAGTACTGGCCTATTCTTAGACAAATCAGGAAGGATCCCGATTCAGTGCCTTGTTGACCTAAGGCCAGGGATCTCAATATTGTGGCTCGCTTAGTCCATCACTTTCTCACATATAATCTATTACCCAAAGATGGCCACAGAGACTACATCAACAACATGGAGTTGCATGTACTTTTCATGTTCTTTAGGAGATGTCGCATAGACATATGATACATCATCATGCAACAGATGATGGATGTCATGGACAAGGAATCCAAGTCCTTGCCCTTCAACCTCTTAATAATGGAAATTCTTTGACAAAACAGGGTTGAGATTCCTTCTACTGAGTCACTCACTCGGGTCAGAAAATTTGACAAGTATAGTCCTTTGACACTTGCTCGAATGAGCTTAGCTCAAGACCAGGATGAGATCTGGCAATACAAAGTGACTATAGTTGATCCTCCTGCTCATGAAGACCCTACACAGATCGATGATGATGCTGATGCACGTCCCAAGCATAGATCCTCTTCCCGCTCACATCGCATTACTTCCTTGATTTAAGAACATTTTGATTTGCTCACGGGACAGATCTCAAGCTTAGCATCCACAGTAGAGTCTCTGGTCCACTATAATGATACTCTTCAAAGGACAATATGTCGCATCCAATTCTGCACGTCATCATAAGGTTGATTTTCTTGATGACAACCTTGAGAGGTGGTAATATCAATGGTATGGATCTACCTTGTGGCCTAGTATGTCTGGACCTACTGATCATGCTCAAGATCCCTCACAAATTCCTTCGCCATTTCCCTCTCCTGTTCAATCTCCAGATCTCTCCTCAGCCAATACACTGGCAGTTGCTCCCATGGAGGTGGAAATTACTACTCCTGTTGTTGCTACAATACCATCATCCTCTCTTGGCACAGTTGTGCTACCTACTCCATCTATAATTGGGCCTCCATCTGCTGCAGGCACCATTGTACTTGACTCTCCCATCTCTTCACCAGTTGTAGAGTAGTATAGGAAAGCTCTCTTTTTCTTATCTTAGGAGATCTCTTAACTTCTTGCTTATCTCCTTTTTTGTATAAACAATGTTACTTTACTCGTATTGAATATTCTATATATTTATGTTAATTTTTTGATAATTTCAATGGGGGAGAAAATGATGTTAATACATAAGTCATGATAATCTGTGATAATTTTTTATGCATAAGTTATATTAATCTGTTTTGCATAAGTGTCTTTGTATGGGGGAGCATTGAACATCTTTCATACATGCTTTGTCTATGGGGGAGCAATTTATCTTTCACAGTTTTTTTTGTCATCATCAAAAAGGGGGAGATTGTTGGCTTTAAAAGTGTTTTTAAAGAAATCAATTGTTTTTTATGATAACTATGTAAGATGAGCATGAAAGATAAAATAAACTACTTTACAATGTTTAAATCAGACTTAATCATTATGAAAAATACCCTCTTTGAAGAGTACAATTAAAGTCTAACAATTTGTTTAAGTGCAGCAAAAATGTCAAGTATATGCAGTGGACCCATAATTCCTTGTGTCGACCCTTGTAAAATCCACAAGCTTAACCATAAACACTTTGTGTCGACCCACAGTGTATTGTGTCAACCCCTATTCAAAAAAGAGGTCGAGTCTTCTAAATTGTGTTGACCCACCTATATAACTTGTGTCAACCGAAAATGTAGTGCAGCTTGCAAATGTGTCGACCCATCCAAACTGTCTGTGTCGGTCCTAGATAAGACATTGTGTCAACCTTATCATAATCTATGTGTTGACCCCTCAAAGCTGAGCCTGCACTTTACATGTCGACTCCAGCGTTCAAAATATGTCAACCCAACCTACATGTGTGAACCCCAGATTTTCCAGAGACGGATCTTTTAGATTTGTGTCGATCCCAACCTACATGTGTCGACCCCATATTTTCTAGAGACGGATGTTTCAGGGTTATGTCGACTGCACAAAAGGTTGTGTCGTCCCCAAAGATTCTAGAGAAGAATTTATGTCGACCGCAACAAAAAGTTATGTCCACTTATCAGCACCAACAGACAAAAAATATGCAACGGCTATATCTTCGTTGTGTCTAACATATAGTGCATGTGTCAACCCCAAAAGCAATGTGTCGACCCAATTCGGCAGCTCAACAGCAACCTATAGATAGATGAAGCAAGCTCATTTTAACAAGAAGATTTTGAACGAGAGAAAACTACGCCGAAGTGCTGCCAAATTCTTCTCAGACTTTTTACTCTCTCAAATCCTACTACTAAACTTGTGTATCATTCTTGAGATTGAGTGAGTCAGTTTTTTTTTACAACCGTACAAATTGTATTTGTTTCTTTGTGAATGATCTTTGTAAAAGGGGTGACGCTCCTTCAAGAAAAGAGTCAAAATGTTCGATTGACACCCGTAAGTTAATCATAGTGAAGCTCAAGGTTTGAGCGGGAAAGATCTTCAAGGAGGTACCTTGAAGCGCAGACGTACGCAAGGTTGGCCGAACCGCACCGGTGTCATTCTCTTTACTCTGAACTCGTAGTTATTTGCTTAAGAATTTCGCACTAGATTTTGGAAATAACTAAACAATTCGCATGAATTTGACTTAGTCTTTAAAAATTTTAGTTAACCTAATTCCCCCCCCCCC
>QAOC01014015.1:44313-73514 GCA_003255005.1 Begonia fuchsioides
CCCCCCCCCCCCCCCCACTTAGGTTAATCTCGATCCTACACCTAGGGCTTAGGGCTTAAGGTGTATGTCTTTGGGCTTGATGTTTAGAGCTTTGGGCTTAGGGCGTAGAGATTGATTAGGATTTGAGCTTAGGGCTTTGGGCTTAGTTCTTAGGGCTTTGTGTTAGGAACTAGGGCTTACGGCATTGGCCTCTTTGCTTAGGCCTTAGGGATTTAGGATTAGGACTTTGAGCTTGGGCTTTGGACTTATTGCTTTTGGATAAGGTATTAGGGCTTAAAACATAGGGCATTGGACTTAGCATCTAGGGTTTGGGCTTGTGGGAGTGGGCTTGGAGCTTAGGACTTTGGGCTTAGGGCTTAGTGTGCAGGGCTTTGGTCTTAAGCCTTTACTTTAGTCGTAGGGGTTTTGGTTAGGGCTTAGGATTTGGGCTTAGAACTTAAGGACTTGGGCTAGTGCTTTAGGCTAAGGGCTTAGTGCTTTGAGCTTAGGTCTCAAGTATAAGAGATTTGGATGTAGGCCTTATGGTTAAAGCTTAGATGTTAGATCTAATGGCTTTTTGCTTTAGGCTTTAGTAGTAAGGTTAAGGGTTTAAACGTAGGGCTTTGAGCTTTAAGCTTTGGGAATAGGGCTTTAGAGCTAGGGATAAAGGATTAGGGCTTTAAGGTTAGGCCTTACGGCTTAGGGCTTAAGGCTTCAAGCTTTGGCCTTTGGGCATTGGGCATAGGGAGTAGGTTTTAAGGCTTAGGGCTTCGGACTTAGAAGATAGGGCTTAGGGCTCAAATATTATGGCTTAGGGCTTAGGGCTCAGGTATTAGGGCTTTGAACATAGAGCTTAGGGCTTAAGCCCCAGAACTTCAAGCTTAGGGCTTGAGGCTTATGCCTTTGGGTTAGGGCATTGGGCTTAGGTATTAGGGATTAGGACTTAAGTCAAAAGGCTTAGGGATTAGGGGTTTGTGTTTGAGATAAGGGCTTTGGGATAAAGGCTTAGTGCTTAAGGCTTGGTGTTAGGGCTTAGGTGACACGCTCCGAGATGCGGAGGTGTCGGGAAGAGAGAAGTTGGCAACAATCTGCCGAGAGAGAGAGGTTAGGCAGCAACAGCGGATTGGAGCAATGAGAACTCCAAATTCATATAGGGACTTGGACTAGAAATTGGGAGACTTAGTCTTTAGGTAGTCGACTAAGTTTGGGCACATTTTCAGGGCAATGCACGTGGGAATTACTTTTGGGTGTACAAAACAGACACAAACAAGAAAACAGTGCTATGGATATGGAAAGACTTCTGTACAACTTCAAATGCAGGCAATTTGGGAATGTGGAAATTGGCAGAAACTAACTCCAATGAAAGGGGAAGAAAATGCAAGTGGTTTGAGGGAAAAGGCACGGGTAGATTAAAAGATATGAGGGATTGAAAATTGATGGACAGAATTACCCGATTTCAGGAATTCGGGTAGGAGGCAGTGTAAAACACATGGACAACTTCGATGGAGAGGGCCTGTGGATAAAGATAGAAGAACAGATGTTTCAGGACAGGAAAGTGGAACTCACAGCCAAAACTTTAGAGCTTTTGTTCATGGGAAATAGAAAATGACACAGAGTGGACTTTTGTTGCACTAAAAACACTCGGGTAGATGACAAGGGCAGCAAACAACACTCAAACAATCACAATTGCCAACAACAACGGGATGAGAGCTATGGGGGTTTCCAAACTCACCTTTGATCCTAAACAAGTGAGGAAGGGAGGTTGGAATAAGGCTTAGTGACTCTAGCTAAGACACCAACACCGTTACAAACCAAAAATCAAAGGATATTACTCACCTTTGAATTGCTTTGCGGTGAGAGAAAATGGGAGAGCTTCAAGCTTCAACATTCAACATTTTCTAATCTGTAAATGCTGAGAAAGGAAGGGTTAAAACCCTCCTTCCCACGAGCTACAAAAGGAAAATGATTATCACCTATAATCCTAAGTGCTAAACAAACAACAAGGTATGGTAAATGAGGCCCTGATGTGCCTTCCTTAGGGGTCGGCGCACCGTGGGTTGGGAGAATGCACGCACACGGGGTTCGGATGAACGTCGTGTATGGAAAACAAAAAGTTGGGTCGTGCGAATTGTGGGGTTGTGTTGCGGAAGCGTATTGTGATAGAAATAAGGGATGTTGGTCGTTTCGAAAGTGGAATGGCTCAGGTGAATACTGGAATGGCTCGGTGGATGAAATTGTGGGTGAAATCGTGCAATGGAAGGAAAAAGGGTGATCTCTCGGTGCAGTGGGTGGACTCTTTAGAGTTTTTGGGTGTAGATGGATGGACAATTTGAATACCTGAGCAATCAAGGTATTCTCCTCGGTAGACCTCGCCCGCACTCGGATATGACTCACCGAACGTACGTGCAAAGGGTTGACGGTCTCGGCCGGATGTGACTCACCAGAGAAGTATTCGTCGGAGAGAGCTTCAAACCTTTCGGGAAGAAGGTGCTTTGCACAATTTTTCTCTAAAAATTCACTCTATCGAAAATAGTGTAAGTGTTACACTTAAATAGCAAAAACATAAAAACAAAACGACTAAAGATAAGCTAAGCATTTAAGCTAAGCCCTTCGATGATTTGAACGCCTTAGATTAGCTTTGGAAGCCTTCGGTTGACTTTAGGCTTGGTTGAACGGGATTAGCACAGTCGGGTTTGACGCTTTGACCGGTGGTGCGCGAGGTTGACCTAGAGGGTGCGTTGGGTGAGCGGAGCTCCGAACGAATGAGAGATTGGCTCGAGCCAATTTGGATCCAGGGCTTCTAAAGTCTCCTCGGTGGTCAACTTGACGTAGCGCACGGTCTGGTTCTTCGATGGCCCGATGATGACTCGAGCGTGTTCGTGGGCACGTCTAAATGGGCCGAGCCGGCGGTCGGGTATGGGCGAGCTTCAAGGGATCCGCGAGTTTGTTGAGCAAAGCTGTTGCTTGAAGATCTTCTGATGATTCAACAGCTGATTCAAAGATTTGGTTCATGAAAATCCCTTGTGGTTCGCCGGTGGTTCGGTGATCGGCCATGCTCGTGCGTCCGATGAGTGATCTACGGTCATCACGAAGATATGCTCGAGCTAATATGAACCTCTTCCTTTACTTGACCAAAATAACCAAAATACTTGAAGATTTAAGTAAGTTGGCTGATGGAATTTGGCTAAGTCTTTGAATGGGCTGTAGGTGGGCCGATGCTTGACCGTGGGTCGGTCAATGATCGGCCGTGGTGGTCCTCCGTGGGCTTTCGTTTGAGCGTTGAGTTCTCTTCCTCTTGGGCTGACTTTCCTTCCTCTTCTAAGGCTAAATGCTTGCTTGAAAGGAAATCTCCTAAGCGTGACCGAAAATAGCGCCCATGGCTGAACACTCGATCCAAAGGGTTTGGACCGTGCGTTCATCCATGTCGGTCATGTGTTCCGCTGGGCCGAAGCCCTAGTGGACTTTGGCGGGGCCGACGACCAGGGTCATCAGGTCGTAGTCGTGGGGCGCCGGGCGGATCTCGGTCACAAGCCTCGGATGCGTCGTGGGCCGGGCTGCCGGGTGCACCGTGTCCGGGTACGGTCGGACATGGCCCGGTGTGCGCGTCAGGGCTGGGAATGGCCGAGCACCAAGTAACAGAGTGCTTGGGCCGTTCCCGATCAAGCTCAGAAGGTGTTTCCTGATGTGCCATCAATCGATGAGCGGCGCACCGTGGTCGGAAGATGAGCGTGCGCTTGACCCGGAGGAGGTAACGTGTACGGCGGTCGGAAAATACGGTCGGGCGATTTCTGGAGTTAGGTTGCGGAAGTGTGGTGGGATGAAAATAAGGTGGATTGAAGGTGTAAATATGGGAATGGCTCGGATAGAAACGGATGTGGTTCGGAGGGAAGTGTATGGACCGGAATCGGTAAAAAGTGGTCGTTCGGGAAATTGGAATGGGTAATCGGAGGAGTGTAATTTATGGAGGTGGAGATGACGCTTTGAATACTTTGAACGAAGTAGTATTCAAATCGGTAGACCTTGTTCGTGTTCGGGTATGACACACCGTTCACGCACAAGGGTTGCCGAGACTTGGCCGGATATGATGCACTGGAGAAGGATCGGCGATTTGAGGGAATTATCAAAAGGCTAGAAGCACTTGTATTGATAAAAATTCACTAAGTTCCAAAGAGGCTAGGTGCCTCGTAAACAGACAAAAACATAAAAGGAAAAATACTAAGTAAGAATCGTAAGCCGTTGACCGAGTTGGACGTCTAGGATCGTGAAGGCTTGGATCGGTGATGTGGCGCGAGATTTGTGGGATTGCGTGCCATCGGGGTGTAGTTGGGTCCGGGTGTTCGGATGTACGCATCATCGTGGTCGGTACGCAGCCGGGTCCAGGTGTGCGGGGGAGCGTGTCGTTGTTGTAGCGGAAGGGGCGCGGCCGGGTCGCGATTGGGTGCGCACAGGTGGGCGCTGTCGGGTTTGCTAAAGCGGGCGTGCTGGAAGGGAATCCCGTGATTCCTGGGATTTTCTGAGGTGATCGGGATCTCCGATTATCATGGGATTTTCCGTGTTCGAATCTCCCCTTATCTCTCTAATTGATATTTTCTTGCTAAAAGGCTTCTTCCATAAGATTTTGGCACGGCTGAAAACAATAAGTGTCCGTGGGTTTCTTCCATGTCCCATGGGTCTCGGCCTTGTTGAATCGCGGGCCTTTTAATTCGTCTTTCCATGACTTGGGCTTGCTCTTCTTACTCTTCTAAGTCTTTATTTGCTGAAAGGAAATGTGGCGCTCGGCCACTTATTGAAGAGGGGCCGAGCTCCTTAATGGGACTCGGCATGGGCCGTGTCGGCTGGCCCGCGGGGCGCTGTCTGGGCGCGGTCTGTCTCGTCGCCCGGTGTGGGCGACCTTGGCGCGATCTGTCTTGCCAGGCGCCGTGTCTGCTGGCCCGATGTGGGCGGTCTTGGCGCGGTCTTCGGTGTCCGACTCAGAGTGCCACATGATGCACGTTCTCTGCCGGTCTTGATCTAACTCTGAGGGTTTCTCCGTGATTATGTTCCCTACAAAATGAAGAACCAAGTTAGTATAAAAGTCTCGGTCCGTTGGGCTCGAGTCTCGTGGCACATCATTTTCGAGGCTAAGATACCTGCAAAATGAGCAACTAAGTTAGAAAAATCACCCGTGCTGGTGGGGATCATGTCTGTGGCCGTGATGTGGTCCGTGATGTGCTCTGGTTGCACATTAGGCGCACCATTGACTTTCATCACCAACAAGAGTGATGGTCACTAAGGGAAGGTAAAACCCATCCCCTAAGGCTTCCTAAGGATCTCCCACTTGCAGCCACGTAATTAACTTACAACAAAAAAAAAGAGCAAGGAGCTTGCATGGTTTTCACGTGAACCATGCAAGATATTATACTACCGGTTTTCAAAAATAAATAAATAAATAAACCGAGGACTTCTCCCATGCTCTCCCATCCTAAGACTTGTCCTTGTCCTTGTAGCATGAATGGATCATCTTCTTTATAAATAACTTGGGGTTCCACGTGAGTTGTTGCTTGGTCTTTGTCTCGGCTTCTCCAAGTGATCAAGTGGCAAGGGACTTCTTGGTCTTCCATGGTTGGCTCATCGATGGTTGTTCGTCCTTGGTTATTTAAACCTTTAGTGGATGAGTCTTCTTGGATAGCTTACTCTCCCAAAGTGGATATTGTGCAATTGACCTCCACTTCACTTGAGGCCGACGATGGTCGTGACTTGGCTTGGTCGTCCCGGTAAGATAGGCTATGAACTTCGGACTCTAAGTTCACCTCTTCAATCTCCCAATGTATTCAATGCTTCGGAAGTTCATTATCAAGAGAGGAGGGCATGTCTAGGAGGCCCTTTTGTGGCGATGAATCTCCTGCAAAATTAGCAAACATGTTAGATAATTGCCTTGCCCGGCTTCGGGTGGTGTCGCCCTCCGGTTGATGGCGGTTCCCGGGCACATCATTAGGGATTTGGGTTTATGGCTTAGGGATTAGGGCTTTAGCCTTTGGGTTTTATTTCTTTAGAATTAGAGCTTAGGGCTTTTGGGTTACGGCTTAGGGCTTTTGGGTTAGGGTCTTGGGCTTAGGCAATAGGGCTCAGGGCTTAGATTTTGGCATTAGGACCTAGCGCTAATGCTTTGGGGTTGTTGCTTTGGGAAAAGGTATTAGGGCTTATGGCTCACTTCTTTTAACTTAGCATTTAGGGCCTGGGCACATGGCTTTGGGCTTGGGGTTTAGATATTAGGATAGGGCTTTAGGCTTATGGCTTAAGACTTTTTTTATGGCTTAAGTCAAAAGGCTTAGGGATCTAGGCTTTGGTCTTAAGTCTTTTAACTTTGGTTGGAAGGATTTGTGCTTATGGCTCAAGGCTCGGCCTTAGGACTTAAGAATTTAAGCTTTGAGCTTTGAGCTAAGGGTTCAGCGTTTTGCGATAAGGGCTTATGGCTTATGTCTTTAGATTTAGGGCTTAGGTCTCATGTATAAGTGCTCTGGGCATAGGCACTAGGTTTAAATCTTATTTGTTAGGGCCAATGGCTTTCTTTACAAAATTCTTTGGGAGTAGGGTTAAGGGCTTCAAGCTTAGGGTTTTGGATTTAGGCTTAGGGAATAGGGCTTAGGGCTTTAGGATAAAGGATTAGGGCTATGGACTTTGGGCTTATGGCTTAAGGCTTCATGCTTAAGGCTTTGCCATTTGGGCTTAGAGATCATGTACTAGCACTTTGAACTTAGAGCATAGGGCTTTAGGCTTAGAACTTAAGGCGTAAGGCTTACGGCATTGAGGTTAAGGCATTGTGCTCAAGTATCAGAGCTTAAGGCTTAAGGCGTACGTCTATGGGCTTAGAGTTTAAGGCTTTAGGGTAAGGGCTTTAGGCTTTGGGCTTAGGGCTTAGAAATTATTTAAGGATTTTGCTTTAGGGTTTTGGGCTTAAGGCTCAGGGCTTTTGGTTGAGTGCTTTGGGCTTTTGGCTAAGTGCTTTGGGCTTTAGGCTTTGGTCTCTGGGCTTTGGATTTTGGGCTTTTGGATTTGGGCTTAGGGCTTAGGGCTTAGGGCTTAGATTTTAGAGCCTAGGGCTTAGGGCTTACGTTTATGGCTCAGGGCTTTAAGCTTAGGACTTTATGTTTAGGGATTTGGGCTTAGGCGTTAGGGCTAATATGATTTGGCTAATATCAGTGGGTGTAGGCTTTAGGACTTTGTTGTTTGCTCTTTGTGTTTGGGCTTTGGATTTGGGATAAGGGCTTAGGGCATAGGGCTTTAGGCTTAGGAGATATGGCTTATGACTTTGGGCTTAGGACTTTAGGCATAGGCCTTAGGGTTAGGGATTTGGGCATACGGCTTTAGGATTAGGGCTTTTGAATTAATGCTTAGAGTTTAAGGCTTTAGGATTGTGAATTAAAGAGTATGCTAGGGCTTTCCGCTTTAAGCTTATGGCTTTCGTGTAAGTGCTTAGGGCATAGGGCTTAGGGAATATTCCGTACGGCTTAGGCTTATTGCGTAGAGCTTAGGGCTTAAGAGCTTCTTGTTTTGGGCTAAGATACTAGAAGTTTAGGGTTATCGCTTATGGCTTAGGGTTATGGCATAGGGCCTAGGGCTTAGGGATTATAGCTTTAGGCTTTGGGCTTCGGGCTTTGGGCATAATGCTTAGGGCTTTGGGCTTAAGGATTAGGTGTTATGGCTTAGGGCTTAGATGATGTGCCACGGATGGCACCACTCGATTGATGAAGCAAACTATTTTTCTGATGAGTTTGTTATTTTTGTAGGAGGCTCTTTTCATAAAAGGCATATCAAGAAGCCAATTATGAAGGGGAAAACATGCTTCCTTTTTGACAACTCTTTTGCATCCGTGGCATGGAAGGGTGATCCAAACCACCTAGGTGATGATAGCACCACTTTTGGTTTCGGCCCAGGATAACCTCCGGGGCTTGTGAGGCTGTTCTGAACACCTTCCGGACCTGATTTGGCCAAGCTAGCTTCTACAAATATGTGGCCAACATCCTAAGGTTTCCAGAATGTGGCGGAGTATAAAATTTGGGTAACAATTGTCCAGCCAACGAATGCCATTACAGAGGCATCCAGAAGATGGAGCGGCCCGGGAGTATCCAACCCATGGTGGCCGATCCATGGCCATGTTTGGGCCCAACGGAAAGGAAGGCCCAATTAGATCATTTTACACCATTGGAGCAGCAGCTAGCAGCCCATGGAAGTGCCCAACCATTATACCCTCCTCTCTTGATAAAGAACTTCCCAAGCATTGCATACATTGGGAGATTGAAGAGGAGAACTTAGAGTCCGAAGTTCATAGCCTATCTTACCAAGACAAAGACCAAGCAACAACTCACGTGGAACTCCAAGTTATTCTTAAAGAAGATGATCCATTCATGCAGCAAAGACAAGGACAAGTCTAAGGATGGGTGAGCATGGGAGAGTCCACGTTCTAATTCTTTTGAAGAAAGAAAACCCGGTTGTATAATATCTTGCATGGTTCACGTGAAAACCATGCAAGCTCCTTCTCTTTCTTTTTGTTGTAAACTAATTACGTGGCTGCAAGTGGGAGATCCTTAGGAAGCCTTAGGGAATGGTTTTAACCTTACCTTAGTGACCATCACTCTTGTTGGTGATGGAAGTCAAGGGTGGGCCCCAATTTGCTATACCTTGTTGTTGGTTTAGCACTTAGGGTTATGGGTGATAATCATTCAACTTTTGTAGCTCGTGGGAAGGAGGGTTTTTACCCTTCCTTTCTCAGCATTTGGAAGATAGAAAATGTTGAATGTTGAAGCTTGAAGCTCTCCCCATTTTCTCTCACGGCAAAGCAAATTCAAGGTGAGTAATATCCTTGATCTTTGGTTTGTAACGGTGTTGGTGCCTTGCTAGAGCAACTAAGCCCTATTCCAATCTCCCTTCCTCACTTGTTTAGGATCAAAGGCGAGTTTGGAAGTCCCATAGCTAACATTCCATTTTGTTGTTTGCATTTGTGTTTTGTCTTTGTTGTTGGTTGCTGTTTTTTGGTGCTTACCCGAGTGAATTTGTGCAACAAAAGTCCAAATCGTGCCATTTCTATTTTCCGTGAACAAAAGTCCCCAATTTTATGGCTGTGAGTTCCTCTTTCATGGCTTGAAATAACTGTTCTTTCCGTTTATCCATAGCCACCTCCCTTTAAAAGTTATGCTTGTGTTTTCCCACTGCTTCCTACCCGAGTTCCTGAAATCGGGCAACTCTGTCCATTAATTTTCTATCCAGCATAACTCCTAGCCTACTCATGCTTTTTCTGTGAAACCACTTGCATTCTCTTCCCCTTTCATTGAAATTGTTTTCTGCTTATTTTTTAGGATCCCAGACTCCCTGCATTGGAAGTTGTGTAGAAGTTTCCCCATCACCCCTGCACTGTTTTCTTCTTGTTGGTCTGTTTGTGCATTTGAAAGTGTCTCCGTGTATTTTAATGTTCCGCAAGTGCTTGTAAACTGAAATTCGGGTCACACTTAGTCCACTTCCTAAAGTTTCATTTGGCTGAGTTTATTTGACTTAATCCTGTATGCATTTGGAATATTAACCGTTACACCTCACTGTTTCTGTCTTGGACTTTCTCCTTGGCATATTACCCTTGTGTCTTCTTTCTCCCGACACTTCTCATAACCCCGAGCGTGTCATTAGAGCTTTGAATTAATTGCTTAGAGCTTTTGGCTTTGGGGATTTTGGCTTTTGGCTTTAGGCTTAGAAATTATAACTTAGAGCTTTGGCCTTTGGCCTAAAGTTTATGGCTTCAAATGTTAGGCATATGGCTTAGGGCATAGTCGTTACGACATTGGTCTTAGGGCTTAGGTCTTTGTGCTTAGGGCTTAGATTTTAGGGCTTATGGCTTTTTGCTTAGAGCTCTGAGCTTGGGGTTTAGAGCTTTGGGCTTCGGTATTTTTGTATAGGGCTTTTGGCTTAGGGCTTAAGGTTTGGGGGATTTGGCCCTTTTGCTAGGTTTTAGGGCTTAGGTCTTTGGTCTTTAGTCTAAGAACTTAGGGCTAAGGGATTAGCTGTTAGGGCTTTATATGTAGGGATTAGGGTTTATGGCTTAGGCTGTAGGGCTTTGGGGTCAGGGCCTTAGAAGATAGGGAGTAGGTTTTAAGGCTTAGGGCTTCGGACTTAGAAGATAGGGGTTAGGGCTCAAATATTATGGCTTAAGGCTTGAGGCTCAGGTATTAGGGCTTTGAACATAGAGCTTAGGGCTTAAGCCGTAGAACTTCAAGCTTAGGGCTTGGGGCTTATGGCCTTGGGTTAGGGCATTGAGCTTAGGTATTAGGGCTTAGGACTTAAGTCAAAAGGCTTAGGGATTATGAGTTTGTGTTTGAGATAAGGGCTTTGGGATAAAGGCTTAGTGCTTAAGGCTTGGGCTTAGGGCTTAGGGCTTATGGCTTATGGCTTAGGGATTAGGGCTTTAGCCTCTGGGTTTTATTTCTTTAGAATTAGAGCTTAGGGCTTTTGGGTTACGGCTTAGGGCTTTTGGGTTAGGGTCTTGGGCTTAGGCAATAGGGCTCAGGGCTTAGATTTTGGCATTATGACCTAGCGCTAATGCTTTGGGGTTGTTGCTTTGGGATAAGGTATTAGGGCTTATGGCTCACTTCTTTTAACTTAGCATTTAGGGCCTGGGCACAGGGCTTTGGGCTTGGGGTTTAGATATTAGGATAGGGCTTATGGCTTAAGACTTTTTTTATGGCTTAAGTCAAAAGGGTTAGAGATCTAGGCTTTGGTCTTAAGCCTTTTAACTTTGTTTGGAAGGATTTTTGCTTATGGCTCAAGGCTCGGCGTTAGGACTTAAGAATTTAAGCTTAGAGCTTTGAGCTAAGGGTTCAGCGCTTTGCGATAAGGGCTTATGGCTTATGTCTTAAGATTTAGGGCTTAGGTCTCATGTATAAGTGCTCTGGGCATAGGCACTAGGGTTAAATCTTATTTGTTAGGGCTAATGGCTTTCTTTACAAAATTCTTTGAGTGTAGGGTTAAGGGCTTCAAGCTTAGGGTTTTGGATTTAGGCTTAGGGAATAAGGCTTAGGGCTTTAGGATAAAGGATTAGGCCTTTGGACTTTGGGCTTATGGCTTAAGGCTTCATGCTTAAGGCTTTGCCATTTGGGCTTAGAGATCATGTACTAGCACTTTGAACTTAGATCATAGGGCTTTAGGCTTAGAACTTAAGGCGTAAGGCTTAGGGCATTGAGGTTAAGGCATTGTGCTCAAGTATCAGAGCTTAAGGCTTAAGGCGTACGTCTATGGGCTTAGAGTTTAAGGCTTTAGGGTAAGGGCTTTAGGCTTTGGGCTTAGGGCTTAGAAATTATTTAAGGATTTTGCTTTAGGGTTTTGGGCTTAAGGCTCAGGGCTTTTGGTTGAGTGCTTTGGGCTTTTGGCTAAGTGCTTTGGGCTTTAGGCTTTGGTCTCTGGGCTTTGGATTTTGGGCTTTTGGATTTGGGCTTAGGGCTTAGGGCTTAGGGCTTAGATTTTAGAGCCTAGGGCTTAGGGCTTATGTTTATGGCTCAGGGCTTTAAGCGTAGGACTTTATGCGTAGGGATTTGGGCTTAGGCGTTAGGGCTAATATGATTTGGCTAATATCAGTGGGTGTAGGCTTTAGGACTTTGTTGTTTGCTCTTTGTGTTTAGGCTTTGGATTTGGGATAAGGGCTTAGGGCATAGGGCTTTAGGCTTAGGAGATATGGCTTATGACTTTGGGCTTAGGACTTTAGGCATAGCCCTTAGGGTTAGGGATTTGGGCATAAGGCTTTAGGATTAGGGCTTTTGAATTAATGCTTAGAGTTTAAGGCTTTAGGCTTGTGAATTGAGGAGTATGCTAGGGCTTTCCGCTTTAAGCTTATGGCTTTCGTGTAAGTGCTTAGGGAATATTCTGTATGGCTTAGGCTTATTGCGTAGAGCTTAGGGCTTAGGGTTTTGGACTTACATTTTTTTGCTAATGGCTTTTTGCTTAGAGCTTCTTATTTTGGGCTAAGATACTAGAAGTTTAGGGTTATCGCTTATGGCTTAGGGTTATGGCATGGTGTGCAGCGGGCACCAGGATCACACACACTTTGTCGGACTTGTCGCTTTTCACGTAACTGGGAAGGTCGCGTGTACGGTGATTGGCAAATTGGCTCAGGCCAATTTAGGATGGGGTTTGCGGAAGCCTAACGTGATGGAAATAAGGGGGTTTGGTGGTGGAATTTCATGAATGGTTCGGTAGTTTACGGAGATGGCGCGGTGGTGAAGATATGGACCGGAATCGGCTTGTGGAGGGGTTTGAAGGCTCGGGGATGAAGATGGTGTAAGGAGATGGATGAAGGCAATTCAATACTTGAGCGATCAAAGTATTGAACTCGGTAGACCTTGAATGTCTTCTCGGATATGACTCACCGATGAACACTCGAGGGTTGATAACGCTCGGCCGGATATGACTCACCGGAGGGGAGTTATCGAGAGGGAGCTTCGATCCTTTCGGGAAGAAGGTCCTTTGCACAATTTTTACTAAAATTCTCTCTATTTAACAATGAAAACGATTACAATACTTAAAGAAATAAAGTTCAACTAAACTATCTAAAAAGAAGGAAGCTTTCGGCCTCTAGATTGATCAAACGCTCTTCGTTGACATCATGTCCGTGATTCATGGTCGGAGGATCGCTTGGTTCGAAAGTAGACCGTGGTTGTCTTGAGGTTGACCGGTTGACCAAGAGGGTGCATCAGCATGGGCGGAGCTCCAAACGAATGAAGGATTGGCTCGAGCCAATCTAGATCCGGGGCTTCTAAAGTTTCTTCGGTGGTCAACAAAATGTAGCGCACGGTCTGGTTCCTTGATGGACCGGTGATGACTCGAGTTGGTGCGCAGGCATGTTTAGATGGTCGAGCCGGCGGTTGGTCAAGAGCGATTTTCAAGGGATCCGAGAGTTTGTTGAGGAAATCCGTTGATTGTAGATCCTCTGAAGATTTACTAGATGCTCCAAGGATTTGGTGCATGAAAATCCCTTGATCATCGGAGGTGGTTCGGTGATCGGTCATGCTCGTGCGTTCGATGGGTGATCTTCGGTCATCACGAAGATATGCTCGTGCCAAACTTGATCCTCTTCCTTATCTTAACCAAATAACCAAAATACTTAAAGATTAAGTAAGTCTGGCCGATAGAATTTGGCTAAGTCTTCGAATGGGCCAATGGTAGTGGGCCGAGCCTCGTGAGAGACTCGGTCATCTTGGGCTTCTCGTCGTGCGTTGAGCGTCTTCTATCTTTAGACTTCATTCTTTCCTTCACTAAGTCTTCTAAATGTGAAAACAAACTAAGGTGGCCGGGCTCGGCGTTGGGTTGGCCGAGGAGATGGACTCCGTGGAAGACCGTGCGATCCAAGGGGATCGGACCGTGCGTTCTCTCACGCCAGCCACTTATTGGCGGGCCGAAGCCCTACTGGTCTTCAGATAGTCCGACGATCGTAGCTTGGGTGGTCGTCGGGTCGGGTTCGTGGAGCGGTGCCCGTTGGGTGCGGGGCGTGTCTCAGTCATGAGCCCTAGTTGCGTCGTGGGTCGGGCTGTCGGGTGTGCCGTGTCCGGGTACGTCACGCGTCTCGGCTGTGTCGTAGGTCGGGCTGCTGGAAGTGCCGTGTCCGGGTACGGTCAGACACGGTCTGATGCGAGCGTCAAGGCCGCGAATGACCGAGCACCAAGTAACGGAGTGCTTGGGTCGCTCCCGATCATGCTCGGAAGGTGTTTTCGAGACTAAGATACCTACAAAACGAGAAACTAAGTTAGTAAAATTGGGTTGGCTCGTTGGGTTGGTCGGGACTTGATCCATGATGTGCTCGGGTTGCACATCATGGCATAGGGCCTAGTGCTTAGGGATTATAGCTTTAGGCTTTGGGCTTTGGGCTTAGGGCTTTGGGCTTAAGGATTAGGTGTTACGGCTTAGGGCTTAGAGCTTTGAATTAATGGCTTAGAGCTTTTGGCTTTGGGGATTTTGGCTTTTGGATTTAGGCTTAGAAATTATAACTTAGAGCTTTGGCCTTTGGCCTTTGGCCCAAAGTTTATGGCTTCAAATGTTAGGCATATGGCTTAGGGCATAGTCGTTACGACATTGGTCTTAGGGCTTAGACCTTTGTGCTTAGTGCTTAGATTTTAGGGCTTATGGCTTTTTGCTTAGAGCTCTGGGCTTAGGGTTTAGAGCTTTGGGCTTCAGTATTTTTGTATAGGGCTTTTGGCTTAGGGCTTACGGTTTGGGGGATTTGGCCCTTTTGCTAGGTTTTAGGGCTTAGGTCTTTGGTCTTTAGTCTTAGAACTTAGGACTAAGGGCTTAGCTGTTAGGGCTTTATATGTAGGGATTAGGGTTTATGGCTTTGGTCTAAGGCCTTTAGGCTATGGACTTAGATCTTTTGGATTTGGGTTGTTCGTTGAGTGCTTAAGGCTTTGAAACATTGGTCTTAGGGTTTTGGGTTAGCGCTTATGACTTTGGTCTTAGGTCTTAGGGCTAATGGCTTAGGTTTTAGGGCTTAAGGCTTATGGATTAGGACTTAGGGCTTAGAGCTTAGGGCTTCTGGCTTAGTGCTTAGGGCTTAGAGCTTTGGGCTTACGGTTTTTACCTTAGGGCTTTGGGCTTAGATCTTAGGTGTATTGGCTTCTTAATTAGGGTTTTGGGCATAGGGTTTAGGGCTTTGGATTACATCTTTAGGCTTACTGTGAAGGGGCAAGGGGTAAGGGCCTACGACTTTGAGGTTATAGCTTTGTGCTTGGGTTTAGGTTTTAGGGCTTGGGTGTTTGGGCTTAGGGCTTCTGGGCTTTGGGTGAGTGTTTAAGGCTTAGAAATTAGGGTAGAGGGCTTAGGTATTAGTGCATCATACTTAGGGCTTATGCCACAAGGCTTCAGGGTAACGCTTAGTGTTTAGGGTTTCGAGATTAAAGATCTTAGGCTTAGTTCTTTATGCTTAGATGGTAGGGCTTAGGGCTTTAATCTTAACAATTAGGGCTTTGGGCTTTTTGCTAAGGCCTTTGGGCTTAAGACCTAGGGTTTAGGGCTCTTTAGGCTTAGCCCCCCAGGGCTTAGGGCTTTTGGTTAAGTGCTTAGGCATTTGACTTTGATCTTAGGGCTTAGGCCTTAGGGATTTGGTCTTAGGCCTTCTAGCTTAGGACTTAGGCTGGGGTGTAGGGCTAAGGTGTTAGAGCTAGGGCTTTGGTCTTAGGGCTTAGGGTTTAGGGTATAGGGATATGTGCTAAGGCTAAGGTTTTTAGGATTTGAGTTTTAGGCCTAGGGCTTATGGCTTAGGTGTTAGGGCTTGTGGCTTAGGCATAAGGGCTTATGGATTAGTGCCTAGGGCTTACGGGCTAAACCTTTAAGCTTAGAGTTTTTGGCTTATGTCTTGGGGCTTATGGCTTAGCGCTTTGGGCGTAGGGCTTTAAGCTTAGGATTTAGAGCTTTGGGCTTAGGTATTTGGGCGTAGGGCTAAGGCTTTGAGGCATTAGGCCTTTTGGGAAGCTTTTTAGGCTTCGGTCTTTGGTGTCAAGGCTTAGAAATTAGGGCTAAGGGCTTAGTTATTAGGGCTTTATATGTATTGATTAGGGTTAGGGGCTTAGGCCATAAGGATTTGTGCTTAGCACTTTTTGCTTAAGTGATAGGGCTTAGGGCTTTAGGCTTAAGGATTAGGGCTTGGGGCTTTGAACTAATAGTTTAGGGCTTTGGGCTTTTGGCTTAGGGCCTAGGGATTTGGGCCTAGGGCTTAGGGCTGAGTTTTTAGAGCTTAGGGCTTTTTGCTAAGTTATTAAGCCCTTTGACTTTGTTCATAGGACTTAGGGCTTAGGGTTTTGATCTCAGGGCTTTGGGCTATGGGCTTAGATCTTTTGGATTTTGGCTTTTTGTTGAGTTCTTAAGGCTTTAAAACATTGGTCTTAGGGCTTTTGGCTTAGCACTTATGGCTTTGGTCTTAGGTCTTAGGGCTAAGAGCTTAGGTTTTAGGGCTTAGGGCTTATGGATTAGGGCTTAGGGCTTAGGGCTTAGGGCTTAGGGCTTAGGGTTTAGGCTTTTGGCTTAGCCCCTAGGGCTTAGGGCTTAAGACTTTTGGCTAAGTGCTTATGCCTTTGACTTTGGTCTTAGAGCTTATGGATTAAGGCTTAAGCTTAAGGGTTAGGGCTTAGTGCATAGGGCATAGAGCTTGGCCTTAGGACTTTGGGCTTAGGTGTTTAGGTTTAGGGCTTAAGGATACAAGATTATTTCTTTAAGGTTTGGTTTGGTTAGTTCCTAGGGCATAGGACGTTGGGGTTTGGTCTTTGGCTTTGGCCTTTGGGCTAATTATTAAAGGCTTAGAGCTTAGGGCTAAGTGTTTGTGCTTAAGGCTTTGGGCATTGGGGCTAGGGCTTTGGGTTTTGTGCTATGGGCTTTGGGCTCTGGGCTTAGGGGTTAAGACTTAGCGAATACGGCTTTTAGGTCATAGCTTAGGGCTTAGAGATTATGGCTAAGGGCGTAGGGCATAGGCCTTGGGGCTTTTGGCTTTAGCTTTGGATTTGGATTTGGCCTTTGGGCTTAGGTCTTAGGGTTTGGTGGTTAGTGTTAGGGCTTATGGTTTTAGTCTTAGGGAGTATAGCTTAGGGCTATGTGCTATAGGGCTTTAAGCTTAGGGCTTTCATATTAGATCTTTCATATTAGGGCTTTGGACTTTGGTCTCAGTGCTTAAGGCTAATGGCCTGGGGTTAGAGCTTAGGGCATAAGGCTTCGGGGCTAGGGCTTAAGGCTTAAGGCCTATGGCTTAGGGCTTAAGGCTTTGGCTTTGGCCTTTGGTTTTAGCATTTGGATCTTAGGTTTTACGACTTACGGTTTAGGGATTTCGGCTTAGGGATTAAGGTTTAGGGTTTATGGCTTAGGACTTAGGGTTTAAGACTAAGGCTCATGGCTTAGGGCTTTATTCGTAGGTCGTAGAGTTAGTGCTTAGGACATAGGTCTTTGGGGTACGGTTAGGGCTTTGGGATTAGGGCTTAGGGCTATGGGCTAAGGGCTTTGGTCTACGAGCAAAGGGCTTAGGGCTTTTTTCTTTTGGCTTAGGTTCTAGGGCATAAATGTTAGGGCTTAGAGCTTATGGCTAAGTGCCTAGAGCTTAGGGTTCTAGACTTGGCTTTGGGCTTAAGCTTTAGGGATTACAACTGATGGGTTAGAGATTTGAGTGTATGGCTTAGAGCTTAGGGGTTAGAGCTTAAGGCTTATGACTTTAGGCATATGTCCTATGGCTTTAGGCTTAGGGCTTATGGCTTATCACATGGGGCTTAGGGATTAGGGTTAGGGCTTTAGACTTAGGGTTGTGGTTTTAATTCTCGGGGCTTATTGCTTAGTGCTTTGGGCTTAGGGTTTCGGGCATAGCACTTTTTTCTTAGGCCACCGACTTCAGTATTAGGGCTTAGGGCTTTGGCTTTAGGACTATGGGCTTGGGACCTCGGGCTTAGGGCATAGGTCTTTGGGCTTAGGGCTTAGGGCTTATGGTCTAGGGCTTAGGACTTACGGCTTATGCCTTACAACTTAAGGCTCATGGCTTAGAGCCTAGGGCCTTAGACGTAGGGCTTAGGGTTAGGGCTTAGGGCATAGGGCTTTTTGGCTAGAGCTTTTATTCTATTGCTTAAGGCTTAGGGATTAGAGGTGAGGGCTTAGGGTTTTTGGCTTTGGAATTTTTTTTAGGGTTTTCGGCTCAGGGCCTAGGGATGCTTAGGAATTATTGCTTAACACATAGGGCTTAGGGCTTAGGGCTTTGGGCATATGGCTTTGGGCTTTAGGTTTATGGCTTAGTGCTTTGGGCTAATGGCGTTGGGCAAAGGGCTTTAGTATTAGGGCTGAGCGCTTTGGTATTGGGGTTTAGGGATTTAGGCTAACTGTTTTTGGCTTAGGGCTTTCGGATTTTAGGCTATGGTCTTAAAACTTTGGCTATAATTTTTTGGATTAGGGCTTAGGGATAGGGTTTAGAGTAGTTAACTTTGGGGTTAGTGCTTTTTTTCTAATTTCTTGGTGCTAAGGTCTTACGGCTTAGGGCTTAAGGCTTTAATCTTAGTGCTTAGGGCTTCGAGTTTAGGGCTTCAGGCATAGGGCTAAGGGTTAGGGCTTAGGGCATAGGGCTTTTGATGTGCAATCAGAGACCAAAATTGACAAGACATCCCAAGGGCCTATAATCCGAGCCCGAGCCAAGAAGTTTGCTAACATGTTCGTTCATTTTGTAGGGTTATTTATGCAAGGAACCTTAATGGTAGAGTCAACTTTGGATGATCAAAGACAACCCAAACGTCTTCTCACTTGGGAATTTTCCACAATACCCGCGGAGGAAGGTGGAGAAAGAGAGATGGAGGCAGCCCAAGAAAACATAAACCTAGCCGAGAGTCCGACCATTGCGTGGTCCATCCAACATCTGGAGAAGGGAAGTCCAAGCCCATTTCCCTCGGGTACTTCATCAGCTTAAGTTCACATGAAGGGATGAAGACCAATTTTTTATGTCATTTAGTGTTTTGTTCATTTTTTTGTTGAACAATTGCCAAGTGGAAAAAGGTGGATTGTTTTGGTTAGAATTATGGTTTTATTTTGCTGAAGGGATAGTCACGTTAAAACCCACTTTTGTGCTTCAGGTGGGGGTGTTGAAGGGGGGGACCATGGTAAGCATTGGTGCCTCCTTTTCGGGTAACTTCTAGGAGGACAACCTAGCTGTTTTTCTTCCTTCTTTTGCCTTTTCGGGTAATGTTTTTTATGAATTTTTGGGAGCCCACCCTCCCAAGCTTGGGAGTGATTTTAAGCTCACTTTGAGCTCATTTGTATTCAGTGAAGTTTGAAGTTAAAGACTACCATTTTGCATCTCATTTCCTTTGTGGTTTGTCCTCTTACAAGACTCGGGTTTTCCGGTGAGTTATATCTGAAAACCACCTAGAGCTCCACTCTAGTTTTGGCTACAATTCAAGCTTGGGTTAGTTAGGCCATACTACACTGCTTCAACCACGTTCTAGTGGAATCCAAGGTAAAGGTGTGAACCCCAAAGCTTCTTCTCTCTTCGGATTTATCCCTCCGTTTACAACTTTTCGGCCTTCCTTTCCCGAGAGCTCATTTTTTAGCACTGTAGCCATTTTCTGCATATCTTCCGATTCCCTGATCCATTTACAGTGGTATTTTGACCCATAAACCCTCTCACATCCATCTACCTTCCCTTTAAATTTCAGCTTCTAACCCTATATGCCTTCGGAGATCTGGCAGAGACAAATTTTTCCTTCACCCGAGCCAACCTTTCCCATTTTTCCCCTCTTTTATCTCTCCATTTCTCCTTAACAAACACAACCACCATTCCTGTAACACATCATCTGGTATCGCTAGAGCTTTGTGCTATGGCTTAAGGCAATTAGGGGTTAATGGCTATATGGTAAGGTCTTAGGGTTTTTTGCTTTTGGATTTGGGTCAAGGGTTTTTGGTTTAGGGCCTAGCGCTTTGGGCTTATGGCTTATGACTTAATGCATAAGGCTTAGGGCTTTGGAATTTGGATTTAGGGCTTTGGCCTTAAGTTTTTGGGCTTAAGGCTTAGGAATTAGCACTTCCATATTAGGGTTATGGCTTTAGGGTTAGGACTTTAGGCTTAGAGCTTCTAAGGGTTAGGTATTGGGCTTCGGTCATAAGTGTTAGGTCTAAGGGTTGACATTTTGGGCTTTTGGCGTAGGGTTTTACGGCTTTGGGATTAGAGCTTATGGCGTATTACTTAGGGCAGTGGGCTTAAGGCTTAGGGCTTATGGTTTAGGGATTATAGTGTTGGGCTTAGGGATTAGGGCTTTTGTTTTTGGGCTTTCAGCTGAGGGCCTAGGTCTTGAGGCCTAGGCCTTAGGGCTTATGGCTTTGGACTAAGGGCTTAGGACTTTGATGTTTGGCTTAAGGCCCAGGGCTTAGGGCTTAATGCATAGTTTTAAGGCTTTGGGGTTAGGAAGTACGTCTTTAAGCTTAGGACTTTCAGCTTAGAAATTTGACATTATGTTAGAGGTTAAGGCTTAGAACTTTGTGCTTAGGTCTTTGGGCTTAGGTTTAAGGATAAAGGATTAAGGCTTAGGGCTTTGTGCTAAGGGATTATAGATTAGGCCTTTGGGCTAAGGGATTAGGGCTAAAGGGTTAGGGGTTAAGGGTTAGGGCCTAGGGCTTTGGGCTTAGGGCTTAGCTTATAGGGCTTAGGGCTTAAGCTTTGGACTTAGGGGTATAGGCTAATGTCTAGGGGCTTATTGCATAGTGCTTTGGGCTTATGGCTTTAAGCATGGGGCGTTGGGTTTAAAGCTTAGGGCTTCGGTATTATGGTTTAGGGCTTCAGTATAAGTGTTTAAGGCTTCGTTAATGGCTTAGGGCATAAGGCTTATGGCTTAGGGAACAGGCTTATGGCTTAGGGCCTAAGGCTTTGGGCTTTAACTTGGCGTTTAGGCTTAGGAATCAGGGCTTAGAGTTTATTTCTTCAGGCTTAGGGCTTAGGATTGACGGCTTATTGCTATGGTTTTAGGGATTAGGTCTTAGGGTGTAGGGCTTTGAACTTTGCGCTTAAAGCATATGGCTTAAGGTTTAGTGGTTTGGTGATGTGCCACGGATTAGCACATCGAGAAGCGGAAGGCTCTAGCACCATGGACTTGGTCTCGGGTTTCTAAGCCAAGGCCGAGTCAATATTTTGTCTAACAAATTTGCTAATTTTGTAGGTGCCAAGATGAAAAGGATGATCCAACCATCCTAGGTGATGATAGCACCACTTTTGGTTTCGGCCCAGGATGACCTCCGGGGCTTTTTCAGCCATTTCGACAACCTTCCGGACCTGATTTGGCCACGCATGCTTCTACAGAAATGTGGCCAACATCCTAAGGTTTCCATCATGGCAGATCATCAATTTTGGACAAAGCTTACCCGGTCAACCATCGCCATTACAGAGGCCTCCAGAACAGGTGGCGGCCCGAGAGCATCCAACCCATGGTGGCTGATCCATGGCCATGTTTGGCCCCAACGGAAAGGAAGGCTGAATTTTATCTTTGTCCTTCATGGGAGCAGCAGCTAGCAGCCCATGGAAGTGCCCAACCATTAGCCCAAAAGATACAAGTGTTCAAGTCCATTTGATTATGGACATTCCATCATGGGTTTGGCCCATCTATTAGCTTTTTGGTTTTTCACGTGAAAACCATGCAAGCTCCTCTCTTTTGTTTCTTTTGTTGTAAGTTAGTAAACGTGGCTGCAAGTGGAAAGGTCTTAGGAAGCACTAAGGGTTGGGTTAAACCTTCCCTTAGTGACCCATCACTCCTTGTTGGTGATTAAAGTCAAGGTGGGGCCACTTGCCATGCCTTGTTGTTGGTTTAGTAGTTGGAATTCTAGGTAGCAATTATGTGCCTTTGTAGCTCGTGGGAAGGAAGGTTTTAACCTTCCCATTTCTGTATTTGCAAGGTAAAAAAGAATAGAAGAAATTTGCAGAAGCCAAGTGCTCTCAATCTCCATTCCTTTCTCACGGCAATTCAAGGTTTTGGTGAGTAATATCCTCAACCTTCTCTTGTCTTGGTGTTGGTGATCTTGCTAGGGTCATTAAACCTTATTCCAACCTCCCTTCCTCACTTGTTAGGATCAAAAGGCGAGTTTGGAACCCCCATAGCCTACCTTCCATTTGCGATTTCATTTGTTTGTGTTGGTTGTGTTGTTTGCTGTTTTTGAACCTTCCCGAGTGGACTTTGAACTCCAACAGTCCATTCCGTGCCATTTTCTGTTCCCGTGAGCATAAGCCCCAAATTTCTAGCAGTGAGTCCCACCTTCATGGACTGAAACATTGGTTCTTTCCGTTTAGCCATAGCCACCTCCTTTTAAAAGTTATGCTTGTGTTTTTCCACTGTTTCCTACCCGAGTTCCTGAAATCGAGCAATTCTGTCCATTATTTTTCTATCCAGCATAACTCCTAGCCTACGTGTGTGTTTTCTATAAAACCACTTGCATTATCTTCCCCTTTGATTGAAGTTGTTTTCTGATTATTTTCACGATCTCAGACCCCCTGTATTGGAAGTTGTGTAGGAGTTCCCCCATCACTCCTGCACTGTTTCGTTCTGTTTGTCTGCTTGTGCATCTGAAAGTGTCTCCTTATATTTTAATGTTCCGCACGTACTTTTAAGCTGCAAATCTGGTCAAAACTTAGTCCACGCCCTTAAGTTTAAGTTGGCTGAGTTTTATAACCTAAACCTTTATGCATTTGGAGAAATAAACGTTGCACTCCCCTGTTCTGCCTTACTCCCTGTCCTACCGGGCAGATTACAATCTTCACTTTTATTTCCGGCACCTCCGCATCTTGGAGCGTGTCATTTGGTCTTAAGTTAAAGGGCTTAGGGTTGAGGGCTCATATCTTAGTGCTTTTGGCGGTTGGCTTACGTTAGGGCTTAGGTCATAGTGCTAATGGGTCTGGGATTAGGTGTGAGGGCTTAGAGTATAAAGCTAAGTTCTTAGGGCTTAGAGCTTTGAGCTTAGGGATTTGGGCTTAGGGAGTTGGGCTCCAGGATTAGGGCATAGGAGTTAGGGCTTTGGGTTTAGGTGTTTGTGCTTAGAGCTTGGGACTTAGAGAGTAGCGTTTTGAGCTTAGGGATTTGGGTTTTGAGCTTAGGGATTTGGGTTTTGTGCTTAGGGATTTGGGTTTAGGGTTTTAGGCTTAGGGGCAAGGGATCCATGCTTAAGGATTTAAGCTAAGGGCTTACACTAATGGCTTAAGGCTTAGGGACTAGAGCTTAGGGCTTTGTCTTAGGGCTTAGGGTAGAGGTGATGTGCCACGGATTAGCACATTTAGAAGCGGAAGCAAACTATTTTCTAATGAGTTTGTTGATTTTGTAGGAAGCTTGTTTTATAAAGGTTTAATCAAGAAGCCAAAGATGAAGGGCATGGTGAGCCCTAGTTGTCAAGTGGGGTTGATGCATTTCATGGGCCAACCACACTTGATGAAGGAAGTGGAGTTCAAGGGTGGCACATTAAGGTGGCCCCAAATCACCAAAACATGAAGGGGAAATCATGTTTTCCTTTTGACAACTTTGTGTAATAATTTAGTTAGTTTTATGTAATAATTAGGAGGATAATTAGTAGCTTAAATTTGTGCACATGTAAGGGTACTTAGTGTACCCGTGGCATGGAAGGGTGATCAAAACATCCATGGTGATGAAAACAACATTTCTCGTTTCGGCCCAAGCTGACCTTCGAGGCTTGTGGAGCCGTTTCGACAACCTTCCAGACCTGTTTTGGACAAACGTGCTTCTAAAAAAATGTGGCCCACATCTTAAGATTTCCAGCATGGGGCAGAGCATAAAATTTGGACAACAACTGCCCAACCAACGTATGCCCTTACAGAGGCCTCCAGAAGATGGAGCGGCCCAAGAGCATCCAACCCATGGTGGCTGATCCATGGCCATGTTTGGCCCCAACGAAAAGGAAGGCTGAATTTCATCTTTGTCCTTCATGGGAGCAGCAGCTAGCAGCCCATGGAAGTGCCCAACCATTAGCCCAAAAGATACAAGTGTTCAAGTCCATTTGATTATGGACAATCCATCATGGGTTTGGCCCATCTATTAGGTTTTTGGTTTGTCACGTGAAAACCATGCAAGCTCCTCTCTTTTTTTTCTTTTGTTGTAAGTTAATTACGTGGCTGCAAGTGGAAGATCCTTGGGAAGCCTTAGGGGATGGGTTTTACCTTCCCTTAGTGACCACACTCTTGTTAGTGATGAAAGTCAAGGGTGGGCCCCATTTACCATACCTTGATGTTGGTTTAGCACTTAGGACTATAGGTGATAATCATGTGCCTTTTGTAGCTCGTGGGAAGGAGGGTTTTTACCCTTCCTTTCTCAGCATTCGCAGATAGAAAATGTTGAATGTTGAAGCTTGAAGCTCTCCCCATTTTCTCTCACGGCAAAGCAAATTCAAGGTGAGTAATATCCTTGATCTTTGGTTTGTAACGGTGTTGGTGCCTTGCTAGAGCCACTAAGCCCTATTCCAATCTCCCTCCCCCACTTGTTTAGGATCAAAGGCGAGTTTGGAAGTCCCATAGCTAACCTTCCATTTTGTTGTTTTCATTTGTGTTTTGTCTTTGTTGTTGGTTGCTGTTTTTTGGTGCTTACCCGAGTGAATTTGTGCAACAAAAGTCCAATTCGTGCCATTTCTGTTTTCCGTGAACAAAAGTCCCCAATTTTATGGCTGTGAGTTCCTCTTTCATGGCTTGAAATAACTGTTCTTTCCGTTTAGCCATAGCCACCTCCCTTTAAAAGTTATGCTTGTGTTTTCCCACTGCTTCCTACCCGAGTTCCTGAAATCGGGCAACTCTGTCCATTAATTTTCTATCCAGCATAACTCCTAGCCTACTCATGCTTTTTCTGTGAAACCACTTGCATTGTCTTCCCCTTTGATTGAAGTTGTTTTCTGCTTATTTTTACGATCCCAGACTCCCTGCATTGGAAGTTGTGTAGAAGTTTCCCCATCACCCCTGCACTGTTTTCTTCCTGTTGGTCTGTTTGTGCATCTGAAAGTGTCTCCGTGTATTTTAATGTTCCGCACGTGCTTGTAAGCTGAAATTCGGGTCACACTTAGTCCACTTCCTAAAGTTTCATTTGGCTGAGTTTATTTGACTTAATCCTGTATGCATTTGGAATATTAACCGTTACACCTCACTGTTTCTGTCTTGGACTTTCTCCTTGGCAGATTACCCTTGTGTCTTCTTTCTCCCTACACTTCTCATAACCCCGAGCATGTCAAGAGGGCTAAGAGCTTCGGACTTAGTGTTAAGGGCTTAGGGCTTAAGGCTTAAGGCTTTTTGCAGAGGGCTTATCTTTTAGGGTTTCAGCAAAAAGGATTATGGGTTTCAACTTTGGATTAGGGGTTTATGGCTTTTGGCTTATGGGTTAAGGGCTTGCAGCTTAGGGCTTAAGGGCTTACAACTTAGGGCTTAAGGGTTTATAGCTTAGGGCATAGCACTTTTGACAGATGTCTTAGGCTTTAAACATTGGGTTAGGGGCTTGGGGGTTAAGTTTTTGGGGTTTGATCTTAGAGAATATGACTGAGAGCTAAGGTCTTTTGGCTTCAAGATTATGGCTTGGGGCTTAGAGCTTTGAGCTTTAATGCTTTTTTTAGAACTTTGGGCTTAGGGCTTACAAACTAGGAATTTAGGCTTTAGGTTTTAGGCGCAGGGTCACATGGCTCAAAGTTCTGTGCTTAGGGCATAATTCTTGGGGATTAGGTCTAGGGCTTATGGCTTTGGGCTTAGGCATTATTGCTTAGGGCTTAGAACTTAGGCCTTCAAGCATTGAACTTTGGTTAGGATCGTGTTTAACCTAAAGGGGGGGGGGGAATTAGGTTAATAGATATTTTATAAGTTTAGTATAAATTCTTCGAGTATCTCTTAAAATTAATTTATCTATTAAATGACTAAGCACAAACAATAATTAAAAAGTTTAAGAGAAAGAAGGATAACACCGAGCTTGTTAACGCGGTTCGGCCAACCTTGCCTACGTCCGCGCTTCAAGGTTCCTCCTTGAAGATCTTTCTGCTCAACCTTGAGCTTTACTAAGATTGACTTCCGGGTGTCAATCAAACCTTACAAATGACTCTTCTTTCTGAGAGGCGTCACCCCTTTACAATTTATCACAAGTAATAACTTGAAGTTTTTGAGAATCAATTGAAACTACTCTCTCGATCACAATGAGAATGATCTTATGATTTACAAATTATGAGAGAGTAAAGAGAGAAACTAACTAGAAATTTTGACAGAGTTTGGACGTGCTTTTCTCTCAACAAAACGACTTGAACTTTTGGCTTCTCATTTCTAATTTATAGATTTCCGTCTGTCAGACTACGTAGCTGTCGACATCTACTCGAGGGCTGTCGATATATAGATAGCCGTTAAGACTCATAAGAAAGTAGCCGTTGAAGAATTTTCCTGTCGTTGGTCTTGACCGGTCGACATGTCATTGAAGCTGTCGACATAACTTCAGTATCTTTGTAGTTCTTCGGTCGACATATACTCTTTGTGGTCGACATACAAAACTGTCTGGAATTTAGTCGGTTGACATAAGTTCTTCAATTGTCGACATACCTTCGGTATTTCGAAGTTCTTCGGTCGACATCTACTCTTGGTGGTCGACATGGAAATCTCTCTGTTATTTGGCCGGTCAACATACGTTCTTTAACAGTCGACATAACTTCAGATTTCTTCTTCCGCTGGAAACTTGAACGGTCGACATATGTTCTAAACGGTCGACATACAATTGTCTCTGGATTCCATGCGGTCGACATAAGTTTTGTCCGGTCGACATACGATCCAATGTCTTGATCTTTAATTGACTTCATCCGGTCGACATACGTGATAGACTGTCGACATATGATCCTTCTCTGGATTTTAAACGGTCGACATATGTTGCGTCCGGTCGACATAGGTCTAATATCTTGAACTTCAATTGTCTTCAATCGGTCGACATACTTGATAAACAGTCGACATATGATTCTTCTCTGGTCTTTGAGCGGTCGACATAAGTACATACCTGTCGACATAAGTTGCTTCTACGAGCCTAGCTGCACTTGCTAAAACTTCAATTTTATCTTACGTAGTTATCATCAAAAATAATTGATTGCTTTAAAACCTTTTAAAGCTAACACTTTGGTCACTGAGATTTAGGTTTATGGCATTGCACTTTTGGCGTATAGCTTATGACTTTGGGCTGATGACTTAGAACTTAGGGCATAGAGCTGAGGGCTAAGGGCTTAGGGCTTTGATCTTTGGCCTAGGCTTTGGTATTTAAACTTTCGGCTTAGGTATTATAGCTTACATCTTTACGGTTGTTCATAGGGTTTCGAGCTTTAGGGAAGCCCTAAGCTTTAATCCCTAAGAAATAAGGCCAAAGCCCTAATCCCAAATCCCTAAGCACTATATCCTAAGCCCTAAGTACTTAGCGAAAAGCCCAAAGGCCTAAGCTTTAAGACCTAAGCCCAAAGCCCTAAGACCTAAGCCCAAAGCTCCACGGCCTACGGCCTAAGCCCTAAGCCCTTGTCCATAACCTCAAAGCTTTAACCCTTACATCCAAATCCTTAAGCACTAAGCCCTAAGCCCTAAGCACTAAGCACTAAGTACTAAGCCTTACACCTAAGGAACAAAAGCCCTAATCCCTAAGGCAAAACCATAAGCCCTATGCCATAAGCCCTAAGCCGCCCAATGCACTAAAGACCTAAGCCCTAAGCCCTTAGCCCTAAGCACTAAGCCTAAAGCCCTAATCCCAAAGCCCTAATCCTAAAAGCCAAAACCTATTTCCCTAACCCTTAAACCCTAAGTCTTACGTCTAAGCCCAAAGCCTTGATCTATAAGCCCTATGCCCTTATCCTAAAGCCTTAAGCTTAAAGCCCTAAGCCATAAGCTCTGAGATTGAAATTCAAGGCCCAAAGACCTAAACCTTGTGACCCAAGGCATAAGCCATCGCACCAAGGCCCAAAGCCAAAAGCCCTTAGAACTCTGCAATAACACCTACGCTCTAAGCCTAAGGACCTACCCTTTAAGCCATATGCCCTAAGCCAAAATTATAAAGCCCTAAGGCCTAAGCTCAAAGCCTTAGGGATTTGTGCTTAGTGCTGATGGCTTAGTGAGTAGGGATTTGGGCGTATGGCTTAGGTCTATTGCGTAGGGCTTAGGGCTTCATGATTAGGGCTTAAGGGTTAGGGTTTTTGTCCCACAGCTTGAGGCTTATGTGTAAGGGTTTAGAGCTCAGGGCTTAAGGCTTAGGTTATTGGTCTTAGGGTTTAGGTCTTAGGGCTTAGGCTTAGTGCTTAAGGCTTAGGGTGTAAGACTTAGGACTTTGGGAATAAGGATAGGGTGCAAAGCTTTTTCACTATGGCTAAGGGCATAGCGCATAAGGCTTTCGGGTTAGGGCTTAAGATTATGGTTTTAGGATTAGGGGTTAGGGCTCAGGGCTTTGGTCTCAGTTCTTTGAGCTTAGGTTTTTAGAGAATACACCTTAGGCCTTTAGGCTGAAGACTTTGAGCTAGGGGTTTAGGACTTTGGTCTAAGGGCTTTGGGCTTAAGGCTTAAGGATTATGGCTTTGGGCAAGGCTTGCTGCTTTAGGCTTAGGGCCACGAGCTTAGAGCTTAAGGCATAGGGTCTAAGGCTTAAGGCTTAGGTTTTAAGGCTTAAGGCTTAAAGCTTATGGATTTTGCCATTAATCTTAGGGCTTTCTGTAAAGGGCTTAGGTCTTTAAATTTGGGCTTAAAACTTTTGTCTTTGGGATTTCGGCTTAGGGCTTAGGTCATGTGTCTTAGGTCTTTGGCCTTTGGGCTTTTTGCTTAGGGATTTGGAATTATATCTAGGGCTTATGGCTTTGTTCTTTGGGCTATGGGCTTAAGTGTTAGGGCATTGGGCTTATGGCTTTCAACACTTTTTGAAACATGTCATAAGTAAATTATCAATGTACATTACTTATGTAGTTTTGGGTACAAAATTTTTTGTTATTAAATTTTGTTGAAGTTAATGTTAGATTGTTGGACGGATCGGTTGACACTTGTGATGATCAGTTGACCCTTAAAGGAAGTATAGGTCGGCACATTATTTAGTGGTCGACACTTTGGTTAAGCGGTCAACACCTTCACCGACTTAAGTTGAAAAGTCAGCCAATTTTTTTATAAAAATAAGGATAAATCAAATTAATATTATTAAAGTTAGATTAAGATGATTGATGAGTTTGAGGAGCAACTTAGAAGAGGTGCAATGGATTGACGACACCTCGTGCTTACTTTCCATCTCCACCTTGCATAATTTACCTTTTTATTTTAACCCTAGCTAAACTTCATCTTCAGCCATATCTGAGCAAAGAAAATTCTCTCTCCCTCTCTGTATTGTCTCCATATTTGAGAGTTGTGGTGAAGTTTTGGTTAGACGTTAAGGAAGAAAAGAGTTTTGTGCACCTAAAGTGAAGTTAGTCCACCCTAAAAGCAAGGAAAGAAAGGAGAGGAGAAACCCACGACCAAGAGGTTTGGGATTTAAAGTTCTCTATTCTAAGGTATCCAATCTCACCCTAAAATGATATTTAAGTTGATGTATTAGCCTTCAGTGGTTGATTGTGCATGATTTGCATGTATTATGTCAAGATATGCAAAATTTTGGACAATTACGTGCTGTTTCGGAATACGAAATTTTAAGTGGTCTTCAAGTTGTCAATTAACTTTAATCTCTTTAAATTATTTAAAGAAGACATAATAAGGATGATTATGACGCTTGAATCACTTTAAACGG
>QAOC01014015.1:74715-94360 GCA_003255005.1 Begonia fuchsioides
CCCCCCTGCGTTCTTTTGTGTTTGTGCCAAATTCAGTAAGGGTATGTTGTTGCCCTCTTATTGGCCTCCTCATTCACAGCTTCCAGGGTGGGTTTAAGTCCTCTTTGTGAGGCATTTATAAGCAGTTTTTTTATTATTTTTAAATCATGCTTCAAGCATTCTCCTTGGTTGTGTTTTCCAGCACCAAAGACTCGGCCTCCGGTGAGTAACATCCCGCAACCCCGAGAGTTATCCTTTAGTGTTGGCTTCCCTTCCGAGATAAGGGAGAGTCCTTTCTGCATTTCTTCAGCCATGCTTGTGGTCTTTGGGGTAAGAGTGCAATCTCTCAGCTCTTCCTCCATCCTAGTTACTTTTCCCTAGTTCTTCCAACAACCTCCTTTTATCACAATTTTTTGCTAGCTTTTGAGCATCTTTCCCTCTTCCCTGCTTACCTTCTGTTTTCCCCAAGCTTTACCCCTCATTTTTGGAGGGCAAGCTCTCCATTAATACCCTGAGACCCCCTCAAAATTTCAGTTCCAAAATCCATACTAAACTACAGATACGGATGTCCCAACTTCACTCATTTGAGGATTCCCAGGTTTTCCCCTTCCATACCCATGAGTAGTGATCATTTTTCTTCCTCCCCCTTTTTGAAACATATCATTAAAACATAGTTCTTTGGGCTTAGATCTTTGGACTTATGGCTTAGGACGTAAGGCTTAGGTCTTTGGAATTAGAGCTTTGAGCTTATTACTTAAGGCTTGAGGCTTTAAGCTTAGGGCTAGGGCTCAGGTCATAGGTTTTTTGGCTTTGAGCTTATGGTGTAGGGCTTCAAGATTAAGGTTTTGCGCTTAGGGCTTAGGGCTTTGGGTGTAGGGATTTCGGCCAAAGTGTTAGTGTTTATGGCTAAAGGCTTATGACTTTATTCTTTGCGCTAGGGCATATGTTTGAGTGATTAGGGCTTTAAACTTTGGTCTTAGGACTTGGAGCTTAGGGCTTTGGGCTTAAGCCTTATGCCCTAGGGCTTACGACTTAGGTCCTATGGCTTTGGGATTATGACTAAGGCTTACAACTTTGTGATCAAGGTTATGGGCTTAGGTGTTAGGGCTTAGGGTTGAAGACTTAAGGCTTAGGGCTTTGAAATTTTGTCTTAAGGCTTAGGATTTTGGACTCTGGGAATCGGGCTTAGAATTTATTACTTAGGGTTTAAAGCTTATTGGTTAGGGCATCAGGCATAGAATTTAAGGCTTTGAAAGTTGGTCTCAGGGCCTTTGGCTTACTGCATATGGCTATGGGCTTTTTGCTGAATGATTAGAGCGTTGACATTTAGTCTTAGGGCTCTAGGCTTAGGGCTTTAGACTTTAGTCTTAAGGCTTACGGCTTAGGGCTTTGGGCTTTGGGCTTTGGGCTTCAAGATTAGTGACGTGTGCTTTGGGCTTTGAGTTCAGTGCTTTGGGCCTAGCTGTTAGGGCTAAGCGCTTGGGATTAAGGATTAAGGCTTAAGGTTTGTTGCTTTAAGCATAGGGCTTAGGCTGTCGCCAGAAGACTTAGGCCTTTGAACTTTGGGCTTAGAGCTTTGTTCTTTAGGCTAGAGCTTAAGGCACACAACATTGGGCTTTGGGCTTAGGACTTAAGGCTTCAAGTTTAGGACTAAGGCTTAGGGCTTTGGGCTCTAGTCTTTNGCTTATGGCTTAGGGCATAAGGCTTTGGTCTTATGCAAAGGACTTAGGACGTACATATTTTGGCTTAGGGCATAAGGCTCAAGGCACCCGGCTTAGGGCTAAGGGCTCAGAGCATAGGACTTTAGGCTTAGGGCTTTGCGCAAAGGTGTAAGGGCTTAGGGCTTAAGAGGGGTTGGATTTTTAGCTTTGCTTTGGGATTAGAAATAATGGCTTTTAGATAAGGGCTTAGAGATTTGAACTCTAGTTTTGGGGCTTTGGACTTAGGTCGTCGGCCTTTCGACTTTGAGCTTTGGAATTCAAGTTAACTGCTTTAGGCTTAGATGTTGTGGCTTTGAGCTTGGGGCTTCAAGCTTAGGCTTTGGTCTTAGGGTTTGGGACATTAGGTTGATGGCTTTTGGCTTAGGGCTTAGGGCTTAGGGCTTAGAGCTTAGGGTTTTGGGATTAGGGCTTTGAGCTTTGGGCTTTTTGCTTTTAGAATATTTCTTGGAGCATTGGGCTTAAGGCGTGTGGCTTATGGCTTAAGGCTTAGTGGTTAGGGCTTAGGCTTTGTGCTTAGAAGCTTTTAGATTTTTTTTCTGCATAGGGCCTATGCCTTTCGCATGAGATCTTACGATTATGATCTTTTGGCTGAGAGCTTTATTCTTTGGGCTTAGAGCTTTTCTTTGGGCTTAGATCTTTATTCTTTTGCAGAGGGCTTAGGCCTATGAACTTTGGGCTCAGCCTTAGGACATATAGCTTATGGCCTAGAGCTTAGGGCTTAGGGGTTGCAATTTAGGACTTACGGCTTAGGGCTTAGTGCTCAGTGCCTAGGGCTCAGTGCTCAGTGCTCAGTGCTTAGGTCTTAGGCCTTTAGCCTTTCAGCTTACAAATTACGACTTATGGCATAAGGCTTATGAAGAAGGGTTTACGATTTAGAACTAAAGTCTTTGGGCTTATGGTTAGGGCTTTTGGCTTGGGCTTAAGGGTAAAGGCTTTTGGCTTAGACTTAGGGGTTAAGGGCTTTTGGCTTAGGCTTCAAGCTTATGGCTTAGCGTTTTGGGTTTGGCCTTACAACTTAGAACATATGGCCGAAAGCTTAAGGATTAGGGCATACAAGTTAGGGCTTAATGCTTTGGCCTTGGGATTAGGTCTGCATAAGGGTTAGGGCTTTGGTTGTTGGCTTAGTCATAGGGCTTTAAGAGGCTTAAGGATTACGAATGAAGGCTTAGATCTTAGGACTTAGGGCTTAGGGCTTAGGGCTTAGAGCTTAGGGCTTTGGGTTTAGGGCTAAGGTCTTACAACTTAGGGGTTAGTGCTTCGGGTTGAGCTTGGGTCTCGGGGCTTAGGGCTTAGGGTGTGACATCCCGCTTTTCCCTTGCTTAAATTTTTTTCTTTTTGTAAACACATGTACTTAACTTTAAACAATTTAAGGTAAAACTTATTAATTTGAAATCCTCGAAATAAAATACAGCGGTAGACTTTTATTTAACTTCATCAAAATCAATTCTATTCGTAATAAGTAATCAAAACATACTTGTACTTTAACATTAAAACCAAGTTATTACAAAACAGTTATAGACCAAACATAATATTATATACGTTAGTTTTCAAACAAAACATTTTCATTTACATGGGTCGCCCACCGGTCAAAATTGCACTAAAAGCTGCAAACTTCCGCAATGGACGTACTTCACCACCTCAAGCATCTATCCACGATAAGTAGAATCCACAATATCTATCTCATCACCTAAATTACAAAGCTTATCTAATGAGCCTAACGCTTAGTAAGTTAATCTATAATAATAAAACATTTATGAGACCTTTATGCATTTGCTGCTTTATAAAAATGATGCAATTTCGCTATCGTTCGTTTCATTTCTTTTCTTTCACTTAATAGTCAAGTTACTGTGGGTAATACCATCTAGGGGAGAGTAGGCACCATTTGGTCCAACCTCTTGGGACAACCAATCTCAAACCCCGCCCAACATATAACTATTTACGTACATTTCGTTCATTTCACTCTTTCATTGGTTTGATCGTTGAAGGTACCACAGGAGAGAGTAGACAACATATTATCATGAAAATCATGCATGCAAATCATTTTTGTATTTTTCTTAAAACCATGATGCATGAACAATTAAAATGTATGAAGATGTTAACATGCAATAAAATATATAATTCAATCATTGCAAGCATTCTAAACATATATCTTTATTCTAACACCAAAAATCAATCAATCAATCATCAAACAAGGCACACAAACATATCCTCAAATAAATTGAGGTCGGTGTATTGTCACCCCAAACAATCCAGAATATTGCAAAATCATAAAATCCTAATTTTTCTAATGTAGTCCCCTTTAGGGCCAATCACATGCAACATTAACTTACCTTAAATCCTTAGCCTTATTGAAAAACTTTATCAATATGTTGCTGCACTTGAAAACCTAAAACACAAATAACATAATTCATTAATTTTAAAGTATCGCTTTGGTATAACATGATTTTCAATCGATTGTAGCTTTAGGTAGAATAATCCAAATAATGAGATTCATGTGTCTGCATGTTTCTTGAGATGTCTACTCCAATTTATTAGAAGACATCAAAGTAATTTGAAGCATTTAAAGATACATTATATGCCTAATTCAAAATCTGTCCAGAATACATTATTTTTGAGTAACTGTTGCATAACAGAAACTTCAGCCGGTCATAACTTAAGTTATACTTCTTTGATTGAGGCGATTCACATGTCATTCTTCTCCTTACAATGATTATTTCAAATCATCAGAAGAGTTTTAAGTCATTTGAAAACTTGAACTTCCAGTAAAATTACAAACCCTGAAACTGCCTGATTTTCTCAAAAGTTTTTGCATAATCTTGATATAAACATCACCAACATGCTTAATTAACCATTCGAAATCAATTCATCAATTTAAAAATTCTCTTAAGGTTAGAATTGATACTTCATAGTAGGAAAGATCAAAACCGAAACCCTTGAGTCATTTGTTTCCTCTTCTTTTCTCCTATTTCCTTCTAGAGTGAACTAAACTTATAGTCTTCACCAAAACTTTAATCCAACAAAAGAACCTCACTTAATATTCTAAAACACGAGAGAATCAGGAAGAGAGCTGAAGAATTCGTGGGTTTCTCAGCTTTTCAAGAGAGTTCTTAGGGTAAAATTACCTTATTATCCAATTTGTCCATGTTAAAATTCATATTTGCCCTTACTTTTGCTTATATTTGTAAAAATACCTTAATTATCATCTTTTAATGATACATACTTAAATTAATTAATCTAGATTAGTACTAATATAATCTTCAAGATTAACTTAATTAATCATGATTAGTAAACCTTAATTACCTCTTAATCATTCACTAATTACACCTTAATCATTATTAGGCACTAATCTATTGGTGACATGTGGCACTTTCTTATTGTTTCACTACTTTAATATATAAAATCATAATTTACATTTAATAATATTCTATGATTAATATTTATTCAAATTATATCATTGATTAAGGAGGAAATGTAAGGTGGAGGTGTCATATCCTTTAACTATGGTTAGCTTTACTAATTAATTTAGATTAGTATTAACTTAAATTTCAAGGCTATTAATACACAAACATATATATGAAGATGTTAGGATCTTGTTCCTTCAAAAAGTTTAGGTATTACATAGGGCTTAAGCCTTAGGGCTTTGTCTTAGGGTTTAGGGATTTGAGCTTTGGGTTTGGGCTTAAGGCTTAGGACCTAGGGCATACGGGTTAGGACTTAAAGCTTACGGCTTAAGGCTTTGGCCTTAGGATTAGGGCTTAGGGCTTTTGTCTTGGGCCATGGCTTATGGCTTTAAAATATAGGCATAAGGAGTAGGAATTAGGGCTTAAGGGTTAGGCCTTCCAGCATAGAGCTTAGGCCTTCAGGCTTAGTGCTTAGGGGTTAGGGATTTTTGCTTTGCATTAGAGCTTTGGGCTTAAGGATTAAGGCTTAGGGCTTAGGGCTTTGGGCTTTGGGCTTTGGTCTTAGGGCTTCATGATTAGGGCTTAGTGCTCTAATATTAAGGGTTAGGACTTAGGTTTCTAAGTCAAGAGCTTTGGAATAAGGTGTTACGACTTAGAGCTTGGGGATTCAAGCTTAGAGCTTTTCTCTTAGGGTTTAGGATCAGGGCTAAGGGCTTAAAGCATAGGTCTTAGGGCCAAGGGCAAATGGTGAGGTATTACGGACTATAGTTAGGTCTTACGGCTTAGGGCTTTAGGCTTAATCCTTTAGGCTTAGGTATTAGGGATTAGAGCTTGGAGCTTAAGGCTTAAGGCTTTGGGCTTATGGTTTAGGCTTAAGGCTTTAAGCTTATGGCTTACGGCTTTGGGACTAGGGGGCTTAGGGTATAGAACTTTGGGCTTAGAGCTTATGGCTTAGCCATTAGTGCTTGGAGCTTAGGGCTTAGGACTTTAGGCTTAAGGCTTTGGACATTGGGCTTTAGGCTTAGAGCTTTGGGCTTGAGCTTAGGGCTTAAAGCTTAAGGCTTAAGGCTTTTAGCTTAGTGGTTATGGCTTAAGGCTTTGGGCTTAAGGCATAGAGCTTAGAGCTTATGGCTATAGGATTAGGGCTTAGAGTTTAGGGCGTTTTGCTTAGACTTTGGGCAAAACTGTTAGGGCTATGGGCTAGTGGCTGGGGATTTAAGGCTTAGTGCTTTTGGGCTTAGGGATTAAGGCTTAGTGCTTTTGGGCTTAAGGCTTAAGGGTTAGTGCTTTTGGGATTAGGGTTTTGGGCATAGGGATTTAGGCTTTTTCATGATGGCTTAGGGTGGAGCTTGGGTTTTTGGGCTTAGAGCATTGGACTTTGGGCTTAGAGCTTATGTCTTAGGGTTCACAGAGTAGGACTTCAGGCTATTGGCTTCGGGTTTAGGACTTCATCCTTAGGGCTTTAGGCTTTGGGCTTAGAAGTTAGGGATTATGGCTTAGGACTTTGGGATTTGGCTTAGGGCTTAGGGCTTGGGTGTTATAGCTAAGAGCTTAGGCTTAGGGCTCTAGAGCTTAAGGCTTAGGGCATATGGCTTAGGGCTTAGGGCTTAATGCTTAGGCCTTAGGGCCTAGGGCTTAGGGCTTAGAGCTTAAGGCTTAGGGCTTAGGGCTTAGAGCTTTGGGTTATGTCATATGACTTTGGGCTTAGAGCTTAGGTCTTAAGGCTTAGTACTTGAGGCGTCACAATTAGTGGTTAGGGCATAGGGTTTATCACTTTATACTTAGGGGTTTACGGATAGGGCTGAAGGCTTTGGGTAGAAGGCTTAGGCCTATGAACTTTGGGCTTATGGCTTACAACTATGGGCTTAGGGCTTCGAGATTAGGGCTAGGACTCCTGGCTTTGCAATCATGGCTTTGTTCTCATGTTTAGGTCTTAGGGTTGAGGACTTAAGGATTAAACCTTTGGGATTAGGGTTTGGAGCTTAGGGCTGTGGCCACAGGTGACATGATATGGAGTGACACGCTCCAAGATGCAGAGGTGTCGGGAAGAGAGGAGATGGCAACAATCTGACGAGAAAAAGAAAGGTAGGCAGCAACAGGGGATTGGAGCAAGGAGAACTCCAAACGCATACAAGGGCTTTAGCTAGAAATTGGAGGACTTAAACCTTTGAGAGTGGGATAAGTTTGACCAAATTTACAGCTTAAAAACACGTGCGGATCAATAAAATACACGGAGGCAATTTTAGGTGCACAAACAGACAAAGCTGAAAGAAACAGTGTAGGGGTGTTGGGGAGACTTCTGCACAACTTCCAATGCAGGGAGTCTGGGAGGGTGGAAATTGGCAGAACTTAACTTCAACAAAGTGGGAAGAAATTACAAGTGGTTTAAGGGAAAAATCACTGTGAGATTGGAAGATATGTAGCATAGAAAATTGATGGACAGAACTGCCCGATTTCAGGAGTTCGGGTAGAAGGCAGTGGAAAAAGCATACATAACTCTTGATGGGGAGGGGCTGTGGCTAAACGTAAAGAACAGTTATTTCAAGCCATGAAAGAGGAACTCACAGCCATAAAATTGGGGACTTTTGTTCACGGAAAACAGAAATGGCACGAATTGGACTTTTGTTGCACAAATTCACTCGGGTAAGCACCAAAAACAGCAACCAACACCAAAGACAAACACAAATGCAAACAACAAATGGAGGAAGGCTATGGGATTTCCAAGCTCGCTTTTGTTCCTAAGAAAGTGAGGAAGGAGGTTGGAATAAGGTTTAGTGATCCTAGCTAATCACCAACACCAAGACAAACAAGAATCAAGGATGTTACTCACCTAGATTCCCAAATGCCGTGAGAAAAGGAAGGGCTTGAGAGCTTCAAAGCTTCTTCAAATTACCAATATCTCTTTTCTCCTTTTCATTCATCGTGGAAGAGGGTTTCATACACCCTCCAAATTACACAAAAGAAATAAAAATAATAAACCTAAATTAGGAACCAATGAGTGGCTAGAGTAGGAGTTAGGTGAGAATTGGGTCCCACCAAGCCTCCTATCCAACCACATGGAGCTTTCAACTAAAACCACGTCCCAAGCATATCTAAAAAAAAGGATAAAATAAAAACTTAGGGTTGGACCTAAGTTCCATAAAAAAGGGCTTAGGTTGGTCCAAACTAAACCAAAATCCCAACAAAATTGGTTCAAACCGAACCAATTTGATTACAACAAAACATACTTCCCTACTTAAAAGATTTATAACCCCAAATACATATACAAATATTCAGCACTCCTTATGGACTCTTCTTGCTGGAACTACTCTCCCATAATGGTGACGGGGCATTCGGCCATCTTAATGCATGGAGCCGGATGTGGTCACGGTTCGAGTGGGAGGCTTCGGCAAGGAGAATCTTGTAACTCGGCCAACTTCTCCTCTTCTTTATACTCCCATTGTAACCAATGCTTGGGGAGTTCTTGATCATGATGTGAGGGAGCTCCTAAGAGATCCAAGGAAGAAAAAGTGAAACCTGCAAAATCAACAAACATGTCGCCCCCTTTGGTGGTTGTTGGTTCCCGAGCACATCAAAAGGTCAACCGAAGACTTTATTTAAAATTGGCCCGAGTAAATCCCACCATGATCGGATCATAGCCAACTCGGTTGCCATTTTGAATAAACCCGCGCACACTCAAGAGCCATTGCCTGCCAACCGAGGAACTAGACCACGTGCCACTTCATTCTGACCACCGAGAGTATTTTAGAAGCTCCTTATCCAAATTGGCTCGAACCAATCCTTCATTGTTCGGAGTTCAGCCCACCCGGTGCAACCTCTCGGTCAACTACGGGTCTCCCTCGGTCAAACACGGTCTTCATTCAAAGCCAGCCTCGCATATCCATAATGAATTGAGCCTTCAGCCGAAGAGAAGTGTCCATAGTCTTCCTCAAGTCAAAGAACATCTCCTCCCGATCGATCCAAGACGTCCGACACATCCAAGGGCTTAGTTTAATTCTTTCTCATTTTTATTTTTAAGTTTATTTAAGTGTATCGGCCTTCCTTAGAGAGGCAGAGAGAATTTGAATAAAAATTATGCTTTGCACCTTCTTCCTAACCAGTCGAAGCTCTCCCCGACTTTCACTTCTCCAGTGAGTCACATCTGGCCAAGCACGTCAACCCTTGCACGTCCGATCAGTGCGTCACATCTGAGTGCGGGTAAGGTCTACCAACCGGACACTTTGATTGCTCAAGTGTCCAAATTGTCCAATCTATTTTTAAACCAAAAAGCTCTTCCGAGCCCATTTCCTTCCCCGAGCTTTCACATTTCCCTACACTTGTCTGATTCTCTTCCATTCGGCCACCCGAGCCATTTTCCATTTAACCGAACCATCTCCCTTTTTATTCAACCATTCCCCACTAATTTCCTTCCATTTCACTTCCGCATCCCAAATCTCCATTTCGCCCGAGCTATTTTTTCGATTGCNGAACAAAAGTCCCCAATTTTATGGCTGTGAGTTCCTCTTTCATGGCTTGAAATAATTGTTCTTTCCGTTTAGCCATATCCCCTCCCCTTCAAGAGTTATGCATGCGTTTTCCACTGCCTTCTACCCGAACTCCTGAAATTGGGAGTTCTATCCATCAATTTTCTATCCTGCATATCTTCCAATCTACCCGTGATTTTTCCCTCAAACCACTTGCAATTTATTCCCACTTCGTTGAAGTTAAGTTCTACCAATTTCCACCCTCCCAGACTCCCTGCATTGGACGTTGTGCAGAAGTCTCCCCAACACCCCTACACTGTTTCTTTCAGCTTTGTCTGTTTGTGCACCTAAAATTGCCTCCGTGTATTTTATTGAATTTTCTATCCAGCATAACTCCTAGCCTACTCATGCTTTTTCTATGAAACCACTTGCATTGTCTTCCCCTTTGAATGAAGTTGCTTTCTGCTTATTTTTACGATCCTAGACTCCCTGCATTGGAAGTTGTGTAGAAGTTTCCCCATCACCCCTGCACTGTTTTCTTCCTGTTTGTCTGTTTGTGGATCTGAAAGTGTCTCCGTGTATTTTAATGTTCCGCACGTGCTTGTAAGCTGCAATTCGGCTCACACTTAGTCCACTTGTGCATTGCTTAGGAGATCCAAATCCAGTTGAGTCCACGGATTGAAGATCCTCTGATGATTCAACAGCTGATCCATGGATTTGGTGCATGAGAATCCCTTATGGTTTGCCAGTGGTTCGGGATCGGCCATGCTCGTGCGTCCGATGAGTGATCTACTGTAACAACCCTCATTTGTTTTAGAATGTGTAACTTTAAGGCGGAATTGTTTAAGATAGTTTTATGAATGATGGTTAAATATCGAAGTAGTAAGATATCGTGAATATTAGTAAATTAGTAGGTTTGAGGCGATGGAGAAAATAATGTGTAAGAGGGTCATGGGATGATGCTCTTAGGAAAGGCTGAAAAAATTTTATATGTTCGGTCGACACCTTAGTATTCGGTCGACCGCACCTTCGCTTTCGGTTGACATATAATGAATCAGCGGTCGACACCTTCACGTTCGGTCGACACACAATTACTCTCTGGAATTGATTCGGTCGACCGCACCTTCACGTTCGGTCGACACAAGTTGCTCGTTGAACACAAAAATGACTCTTAAAAATGGATTATGTCGACACAAATGATCCTTATGTCGACATACACATACATGTTGTTGAAAAGTCAACCAAAAACTTGGAGAAACGTTATTGGTGGATGTAGGAGGAAGGTTGATTTTGTTTGATAAAGGACATAAAAGAGGCATTGGCTGCTACTCTTACTTCCATCCACATTTCTCCCCCTTTTTCTCTCTAGCTTTCGTGCATAACTCAAGGAGGAGAGAGTTTGAGTAAGAAAAGAAGTTTTGTGAAGGAAAAAGAGAGTAACTTCAAGAGAAGTGAAGTGGAGAGCTTGGTTATTTCGTGGAGTCTGAAGCTCAAGGTATTTTTCTATCCTTTAAGGTTCTTTTAAGTTTAGTAATGATAAAAGGATGATGTTGGTTGAAGTAATGGATGAAAATGAAGGAGTTCGTGTCAAGTGTTTCGAAATCTGTTATTTATGTACAGGGTTAGGGTTTTGAAGATTAGGTTGAGTTTTGTTACGAATATAAGTTTATGTCCTTCATAAAAGTTATAGTAGACCTTTAGAGTAATCTATAGCAGTTTGAATCACCCAAATATGAGTTTTGTAGACAAAGTTATGGATATTACAAGTTAGTGGACGAAAACTGGGAGAACACCGGTCGACATATTATCGACCGGTCGACACAAATAAGTCTCTGTAAATGATTCGGTCGACCGCATGAACAAGCGGTCGACACATTATGTTAAGTTATGTCGACATATAGAGGTTATGTCGACCGATTCTTGAGTTCCAGAAATGGATGCTCTCTGTTTTGTCAACATCGGTCGACACAATATCAAGCAGCGGTCAACCGTTGTCAGGAAAATGTTTGATACTTCATGCTACGTTAGTTTTATGAAATCGATGTCTTCTAAGAAGTTATTGTAGACTCTTCAAGAAACACTTTGACACCTTGATCATCACGAATGGATCATTAGACAGGAAGTTATGGGTGTTTGAAGTTGGGATAGAAAACAAGAGTTGAAAATCAGGAGTGTTAGAACCGTTTTTGGAATTATGCGTTATGCATGAAGTTATGAAGCTCCATTGAAATTATAGTCTTCTAATGAAATGTAATAGACACCTTGATTGATTCAATGCCACTAGAATTGACTCAAATGGATAAGTGGATAGTGGGTTATGAAAATAACTTTATGCTGTAAAACAGGTAACTTTACTGGATTCCTGATCTTTTAATGATCTCCATGTTTAGGTCATCAATTGGATTAAGAAGGAAATCAAGGGGATTAAGTAAAGAAAGCAGCTAAGGTAAGTTAGCATTAAGATTATTTGGCCCTTAAGTGGGACTACATTGCAAAGATTAGGATGATTGTTTGATGTGTGCTTTGTTCGCATGATATGTTTGGTGATGTATGTTTATTTTCATGTTATGTGATATGATTTAAGAGATGTTTTCATGTTCATATGGTCATGCATCATAGTTTTACAAAATGTCTACGAACTATTTTCATGCATATTTTACAACGTAGTTGGAGGTAGCGAGATATAATTGGTGGTATGGGACGCTAATTATGTTTTGTCTCCGATGAATTAAAAACTTGAAGAAAAATAGAATATGTGAAGGATCGGTAGATCCACGAGGTGGAGAGCTCGGTCTCGAGGACTGGGTGGAACCACGAGGTGGAAAGCCGAACAAGTAAATGGTTATTACAGGCCTGAGCACCTCAAGTAGTAAAGTAGTGAGCTCACGATCAGTAGAAGTTGAAGTAGGTGGAGGGGGTGTTCTTGAGATCCTGTAATATTTCCAAAGATAAAGAAAACATGAAACCTAAGAAACGTGAATGTAATTGTGCATCGTTTTTAACGACATAGCATACTCATGCATTGCATGTTATAGTTATGTTTATTGCTGAGCTTTAGGCTCATAGTTTAGGCTTTGCAATGTAGGGAATATAATGGAGGAAAGTGACCCGATGACCGACCAAGAATTTAGAACAGAGGGGTGTCCAAATGATACCGTTTATTGAGCAACGACCGATGGGGAGTGATGTATGACACACACAAGTTGTTTTGTAAAAATGTTTTGAACATTTTGAGATGTAATTAAGATGTGTACCCTTATTTTTGTGTGATGGATTTCAAAGTTTTTGAAACGAATGTATTTTTAAGATGAATGTATTTTAAGTTGAACTATAGTCTTCCGCTGTAAGTTTACGTTATTGAATGATTATGTATTTTTGATAAAGGTGGAATTCAAATGTATGTTTTTATCATTGACGGTTTCCTTGTAAACTGTTTTATGAGTTAAGAATAGTAATCAGAAAATAAAGAAAAAAGTTTTCCACCAAAGTAATGTAAGTAAGTAAGTTAAGAAAAGTAACGGACCGGTTCTCGGGTCGCCAGCGAGTAAGCAAAGTAAAGTAAAGTAAGGTGAAGTAAAGTAAAGTAAGTAAGAAAGTGAGGTAAGGCAGAAAGCGGCGGCACGGGAATCGGGTCGTTACATCTACGGTCATCATGAAGATCTGCTCGTGCTATCCTGAATCTCTTCCTTTCCTTGAAATATATAACCAAAATACTTAAGGATTTAAGTAAGTTCGCCAATAGGTTTTGGCCAAGGCTTCGAATAGGCCGTAGGTGGGCCGAGGCTTGACCGTGGGTCGATCAATGATCGTCCGTGGCGGTCCTTCGTGAGCTTTCGCTTGAGTGTTGAGTTCTCTTCCTCTTGGGCTGACTTTCCTTCCTCTTCTAAGGCTAAATGCTTGCTTGAAAGGAAATCTCCTAAGCGTGACTGAAAATAGGGCCCATGGTTGAACACTCGATCCAAAGGGTTTGGACCGTGCGTTAATCCATGTCGGTCATGTGTTCCGCTGGGCCGAAGCCCTAGTGGACTTCGCGGGGTCGACGACCGAGGTCGTCGGATCGTGGTCGTGGGGCGCCTGTTGGGTCTCGGGAGGGTCTCGATCTCTAGCCTCGGTTGCGTCGTGGGCCGGGCTGCCGGGTGCGCCGTGTCCAAGTACGGTCGAACGTGGTCTGGTGTGCGCGTCGAGGCCGGGGATGGCTGAGCACCAAGTAACGGAGTGCTTGGGCCATTCCCGATCAAGCTCGGAAGGTGTTTCCGAGGCTAAGAGACCTGCAAAATGAGCAACTAAGTTAGAAAAATCACCTGTGCTCGTCCGGATCACGTCTGTGGCTGTGATGTTGTCCGTGATGTGCTCCGGTTGCACATCATCCTCCCGAGGTATTTGAGGATTTGCCCTCAAATCTATCTCGTCCTCGTCCTCGTCGGCATCTAGATAAGGAGATAAATCCTTGATGTTGACGGTGGTAGTAATGCCATGCTCGCCTGTGAGTTCAATCTTGTATGCGTTCGGGTTGACTCTCTCGGCCACCCGGAAAGGACCCTCGGCCCTCGGCAACAACTTAGCGTGCTTGTGTTTGAAATACCGAAGCTTTAGCCACACTAAGTCGCCTTCTTGAAAAATTTTCTCCTTGCGGCCTTTATTGGCCGCGGCGGCATTCTTGACATTCTTCCTCTCGATGGTCTTCCTAATTTTCTCGTGCAAGTTAAGGACCATCTCGGCCTTCTCAAGGCCATCCGGATTAGTATGCTATCAGCTTGGTAATGGGAGGAGATCTATCGGTGTTGATGGATTAAATCCATAAGCCGCTTCTAAGGGTGTCATCCCCGCGGTGCTATGTCGGCATCGGTTATAAGCAAACTCGATGAAAGGTAGCCGTAAGTCCCATGCCATGATCTTGTTGTCAACGACACTCCGTAGTAAGGCGTCGAGTGATCGGTTGACCACTTCGGTTTGACCGTCGGTTTGAGGGTGGAATGTCATGAAAAATAATAGCTTTGTTCCGAGCCAAGCCCACAAAGTTCTCCAAAAGGTGCTAAGGAACTTTGAGTCATGGTCGGACACTATGGAATGTGGCATTCCGTGTAGCCAAACAACTTCTTTGAAGAATAGGTCGGCTATGATCATGGCTTCGGCCGTTTTGGTGCACGCCACAAAATGGGCCATATTCGAAAATCGGTCCACTATGACCATAATGGCGTCTTTGCCTCGGCTAGTTCGAGGAAGGCCGAGCACAAACTCCATACTTAGGGCTTGCCATGGGTAATCCGGTACCGGGAGTGGTAAGTAAAGTCCTTGGGCCAAGGTACGGGTTTTGGCCTTTTTACATACCGTGCATCGCTCCACAAAGTGGTGCACATCTCTAAAAAGATGGGGCCAATAAAAGTGCTCCTTGAGCATCTCCTAAGTCTTTTTCTCACCAAAGTGGCCCGCAAGGCCGCCTCCATGGGCCTCGGTTATGAGAGACTCACAGATGCTTCCTTTCGCCTCCAATCCGTGGCATGTCATCCTCCCCGGGTTCTTAAGGATTTGACCTCAAATCCAGTTGGAAGTCATGAAAGCAACTTGGGATGACAGTGATTCGTCAAGCTCCTCATCCGAAGACAAGGAGATAGATAACATGTGCTTCATGGCCAAGGAGGACAAGGTACTTGACTCCTTTAGTGATTTAGAAAATTCCGATGAGGATAATGAATTTTTTGATGCTTTCAATGACTTACTTAACGATTTCAATATTTTGAAATCTAAGTATAAGCAATTAAAAAAGGAACAAGCCATGATAACAAAAGAGCACGAAAGTAAAGTTAATCCCTTGAAAAGTAAAATAAGTAGATCAAGAGGGAAAATAATGATTTGAATGGCATAGTTCTGAAGTTTACTAATGGAAGCAAAAATTTAAACATGCTTCTCGGTAAACAAAGAATAACCTTTAATAAAGCAGACATAGGTTACGAATCCTTCAAGAAGAAAAAGAAGTATGAAAACTTCTTTCAAAAACCAAAACCTTGACATGTATGTAATAAAATAGGTCATACCTCCTTTGTATGTCCTTCAAAGTTAAGAGATAAAAATCAAAGGTTTGTTTAAAAATGGGTTCCCAAAGGAACCAATGTTAACCCTCTAGGACCCAAAATGGTTTGGGTACCTAAAAAGAACACCTAATTCTCCTTGTGTAGGTGGAAGACTCACTTGCAAAGAATCTTTGGTACCTCGATAGTGGATGTTCGAGGGATATGACGGGAGACCCTTTAAGGTTTACTTCCATCAAGCAAAATAAGGGGAATGTCACTTTTGGGGGAAATCAAAAAGGGAAGATATTTGGTATTGGCAATATCGGTAATCCCTCTTTCCATATTATTGAAAATGCCTTTTTAGTTGACGGTTTAAAATATAATTTATTTAGCATTAGTCAACTTTGTGATAAGGGATATACGGTAATTTTTAAATCCAAATCTTGCTTAATAGAAGATAGCTCAAGTGGTAAAATCTTATGCATTGGCTATCGATCCTATAACGTTTATACAATTGATTTGGATAATGTTGCATGCTTTGATGAAAAATGTTTTAGTGCAACATCCTCTCTAGATAGTTGGGCATGGCATAGGAGATTAGGACATGTTAGCATGGATTCCTTAGCTAGGATCTCAAAGAAAAATCTAGTTAGAGGTCTTCCAAAATTATCCTTTGAGAAGAACAAATCGTGTGATGCATGTCAAATGGGAAAGCAAACAAAGAATTCTTTTTCCCCAAAACTTGTTGTGTCTTCCTCTAAACCTCTCCAGCTTCTCCACTTAGATCTATTCGGCCCTTCTAAAGAAGCTAGCCTAGGTGGCAAGCATTATGCCCTTGTAATTATTGATAGTCACTCAAGAAGTACTTGGGTATACTTTCTTAGATCTAATGATGAGACTTTTGAGACTTTCTCTTCCTTTAGGAAGAAAGTTCAAAATGAAAAGGGTCTCTCCATTGTAGCTATCGGTAGTGATCATGGAGGAGAATTTGAAAATGAGAAATTTGTGCTCCTATGTCTTAAGAATGGGATCAATCATCATTTCTCCTCTCCTAGGACTCCTCAACAAAATGGAGTTGTTGAGAGAAATAATAGATCACTTAAAGAGCTTGCTAGGACAATGCTCAATGAGAACTCCCTTCCCAAGTATTTTTGGGCAGAAGCCGTAGCTACGCATGCTACACCTTAAATCGAGTATCAATCCGTCCAATCTTAGAAAAGACTCCCTATGAACTATGGTTGGGTAAAACTCCTAGTGTTAAGTATTTTAGGCCCTTTGGATGCAAATGTTATATTTTAAACACCAAGGACAACCTAAGAAAATTTGATTCAAAGACGGATTTTTGGTATCTTCCTTGGATATTCTTTGACAAGCAAAGCATATAGAGTATTCAACAAATGGACTCTAGTAGTTGAAGAATCTATGCATATCATTTTTGATGAATCTCCTATCTTGTTAGGAAATATGAAAAAAGTTGAGGAACTTATAAGAGACATAGATTCTTTATCTTTAGAAGAAAATGAGAAAGATTCTCTTGAGGTTACCCCCTCTGAAACTCCTCTAAACAACCTAGAAGAGGGTACAAATGGTGACCCTATTAGAGGACTTCCTAAGGAATGAAGATACTCCAAAAACGATCCATTAGAAGATGTGGTTGGTGATCCCTCATTGGGCGTCAAAACTAGAGCTTCCCTTAGGACCTTGTGTGCTAATGTAGCATTTATTTCTCAAGTGGAGCCTAAGAAATTTGATGAGGCCATATTGGATGAAAACTGGACAATGGCCATGTAAGAGGAACTAAATCAATTTGAGTGAAACCAAGTATGGGAGTTAGTTCCTAGACCTAATGATCGTACCATCATTGGAACTAAATTGGTATTCAAGAATAAACTAGATGAACATGGTGTTGTCCTTAGACACAAGGAAAGATTGGTTGCAAAAGGATACAATCAAGAAGAGGGGATAGATTTCGAAGAAACCTTTGAACTAGTAGCACGAATGGAGTCAGTTCGCATGCTACTTGCTTATGCGTGCCAGAAAAATTTCACTCTATTTCAAATGGACGTTAAGAGTGCCTTCCTAAATGGATATATAATGGAAGAAAATTATGTGGAGCAACCTATTAGCTTTGAAGCTTTGACAATGCAGACCACGTTTATAAGCTTCATAAAGCTTTTTATGGTCTTAAACAAGCTCCTCGTGCTTAGTATGATAGGTTGAAGAACTTTCTTATGGAAAGAGAGTTCAAAATGGGAAATATTGATTCAACCCTCTTCACTAAACATGATGGTGATGATTTACTCCTTGTCCAGATTTATGTGGACGATATCAACTTTGGAGCCTCAAACAAAAAGCTTTGCGATAGCTTTGCATCTCTCATGCAAAATGAATTTGAGATGACCATGATGGGATAGCTTAAATTCTTTTTAGGACTCCAAAATATACAATCCTTAGATGGAACAATCATTTTTCAAGAAACATACGTCAAAGAATTGCTTAAGAGATTCAGATTGGACTCTTGCAAATCCTCAAGAACTCCCATGAGTACCGCAACAAAATTGGACAAAGATGAAAATGGTCAAGTTGTGGACATTAAGAAATATCGTGGTATGATTGGATCTCTTCTATATCTAACTGCTAGTAGACCCGATATTCTCTTTAGTGTATGTCTTTGTGCTAGATTTCAAGTCTCCCCTAAGGAATCTCATTTAAATGCTGTCAAAAGGATTTTCAAATACTTGAGTGGTACAACAAACTTGGGACTATGGTATCCCAAGGGAACCTCACTTAACTTAATTGGATATACAGATTCGGATTATGCCGGGAGCCTTGTGGATCGAAAGAGCACTAGTGGCTCTTGTAAATTTCTAGGAGAATCTTTAGTTTCATGGTTTTCTAAGAAACAAAACTCAGTAGCACTTTCAACTGCCGAAAGTGAGTATATCACAGCTGGAAGTTGTTGTGCACAAATGCTTTGGATGAAGCATACCTTAGAAGACTACAATCTCTCATTTTCTAAGATACCTATCATGTGTGACAACACTAGTGCTATAAATATCAGTAAAAATCCTATTCTCCATTATAGAACTAAGCATATAGAAATAAGATATCATTTGATCAAAGATCATGTCCAAAAAGAGGATATTATCTTGGAATTTATGAAGTCAAGTGATCAATTAGCTGATATATTTACTAAGCCTTTGGATGAAAAGACCTTCAATGGAATTAGAATTTGATTGGGAGTAATTCGGCTTGCTAGTGTTTAGAAACATCATTCTATTCCTGCTGTTTCCTGTGACAGTTGTCAACATAGAGAGAGTATGTCGACCGGACTTACGATCTGTCGAAACAGCGGTCGACATAAAGAAAAGTATGTCGACCGAACTTTGAATATGTCGCATAAAGGGTCGACATAAAATCGGGTATGTTGACCGATCCTTCGTTTCTGCCTTCGACATAAAATCATGAATCAGTCTGTTCTTTCTACAATTTCATTCTCTCTCAGGTATACTCCAAAAGGGTCGACACAAAGAAATTGTTTCGGTAGACCCAATTCTTTTAAAGGGAGAAGTAATTAAAACCCTATAGCGCTATTTTCACTCTTCAAAGGACAATAGATTCCTTTGCCGGCTCTATCTTTTGTCGACCCCAAAGATTCCAGATAAGAATTTATGTCGACCGCAACAAATAGTTATGTCGACCGATCAGCACCAACGGACAAAAAATTCTCAACGGCTATATCTTTGCTGTGTCTAACGGATAGTGCTTGGTCGACCCCAACAACAATGTGTCGACCCATCTCGGCAGTTCAGAAGAAAACTATAAATAGATGAAGCAAGCTCATTTTGAGAAGAAGATTTTTGACGAGATAAATCTATGCCGAAAGAATGCCAAATTCTTCTCAGCTTTTCTACTCTCTCAAATCCTACTAGAACCCTTGTATATCATTCTTGAGATTGAGTGAGTGGGTTTTTACAACCGTACAAATTGTATTTGTTCTACTTGAACTATCATTGTAAAAGGGGTGACGCTCCTTCAAGAAAAGAGTCAAAAGGTTTGATTGACACCCGTAA
>QAOC01014015.1:94758-106506 GCA_003255005.1 Begonia fuchsioides
AACCCCTAATCCAAAGTTGAAACCCATAATCCCTTTTGTTGAAAGCACTAAAAGATAAGCCCTCTGCAAAAAGCCTTAAGCCTGTAGCGCTAAGCCCTTAACACTAAGTCCTAAGCTCTTAGCCCTCTGCCCTAAGCCCTAAGATAAAGCCCTAAGCTCTAGTCCCTAAGCCTTAAGCCATTAGCCTAAGCCCTTAGCTTAAAGCCTTAAGCACTGATCCCTTGCCCCTAAGCCTAAAACCCTAAACCCAAAGCCCTAATCGCTAAGCACAAAACCAAAATCCCTAAGCTCAAAACCTTACACTCTAAGTCCCAAGCTCTAAGCACAAACACCTAAACTGAAAGCCCTAACTCCTAAGCCCTAATCCTGGAGCCCAACTCCCTAAGCTCAAAGCCCTAAGCACAAAGCTCTAAGCCCTAAGAACTTAGCTTTATACTCTAAGCCCTCACACCTAATCCCAAACCCATTAGCACTATGACCTAAGCCCTGATGTGCAACAGGATCACATCGCCGATCTAGCGCCAAGGAGCACAGCCAATTTTGCTAATTTGTGTGCTCGTTTTGCAGGAAGTTTACCCTCGAAAACAATGTCCGAGGAAAATCACGAGCGGACAAGGACTTTGCTCGGTTGGCGTCCCGGCATCCCCGGACATGACACGTCTAGCGCCAAGCCTCCGGGCCATGCACACACAGCGCCCATCCTCCAGACCATGACACGCCCGACAGCCCAGCCCCTAAAACATCTGAGGCTCATGATCACGACACGCCTGGCGCCCAACGGGCGCCCCACGACCATGACTCGACGACCCATGGAGACACGGTCGTCGGCTTTGCCAAAGTCATCTAGGGCTTTGGCCCGTTGGAATAAGTGACCGACATGGGAGAACGCTCGATCCAAATCCCCATGGATCAAGTGTTCAACCATGGGCCCTATTTTCGGTCACACTTAGTTTATTTCTTTCAGCCAGCAATTATCCTTAGAAAAGGAAGAGAAGACAGCCCAAGAAGAGGAGAACTCATTGCTCAAGCAAAAGCCCATGGAGGACCGCCTCGGCCGAACATTGACCGACCCTCGGTCAAGCCTCGGCCCACCTTCGGCCCATTCGAAGACCTTGGCCAAATCCTATTGGCCAACTTACTTAAATCCTTAAGTATTTTGTTTATTTGGTCAAGGAAAGGAAGACGTTAAGATTAGCACGAGCATATCTTCTTGATGACCGTAGATCACTCATCGGACGCACGTACAAGGCCGATCACCGAACCACCAGCGAACCACAAGGGATTCTCATGCATAAAATCCGTGAACCAGCTGTTGAATCATCAGAGGATCTTCAAGCAACAACTTTGCTTAACAAACTCACGGATCCCTTGAAGCTCGCACATGCACGTCCGCCGGTTCGGCCCATTTAGACGTGCCCACGCACACGCTCGAGTCATCATCGGACCATCAAAGAACCAGAGCATGTGCTACATCAAGTTGAACACCCAGGAGACTTTAGAAGCCCTGGATTAATATTGGCTCGAGGCAATCTCTCATTCGTACAGAGCTCCGCTCACCCGATGCACCCTCTCGGTCAACCGTGAGCACAATTGGTCAACACTCCAAACCGACCGTGCCAATCATATTGAACCAAGCCTAAAGTCAACCAAAGGCTTCCAAAGCTAATCAAGGACGTTCAATTCATCAAAGGGCTTAGCCTAACTTTCTTAGCTTTTTATCTTTTACGTTTTCTTAGTATTTAAGTGTAACTTTCTAAGCCCTAAGCACTAAGCCAAAAGCCCTAAGCTCTAAGCCCTAAGCTCTAAGCCCTAAGTCCTAATCCATAAGTGACATGCCACAAATTGGCATGCTGACATGCCTCAGGATGCCTTAGCCAAAGAGGAACCCGTGGGAGTGAGCACTCGAGAGTGTGTTCATGATGAGCAACAAGAAGCCCTTAACAAGAGCCTACCTTGCGATAACGCCACCTTGGGCTTGGCCACAGGTTTTCTAACCCAAGGCCAAACCAATTGGTTTCCTAATGTGTTTGTTCATTTTGTAGGTTGTTTTGGGATGAAGTGGCCGAGATTACTAGTGTGATTGATGCATTCCATGGCCAACCATCCAAGATGAAGATGTTGACATTTTGGGCTTCGGTACAATCTGACCTCTGAGCCTTGAGCAGCGGTTTAAACAACGTTTCACACATTATTTGGCCAAACGTTCTTCATACGAAATGTAGCCAGCATCTCAAGGTTTCCACCAAGCTACATAGCATTAATTGTGGAGAAAGATTTCCCGCTCAACCATCGCCATTACAGAGGCATCCAGAATGGGTGGCTATCCGAGAACAGCCCACACACCTTCCATCATGCAACCAATAGCCACGGCCTAATGGAGTCCAATGAAGAGCTGAAGGATGGAGTCCAATTTGGAGCCTCTAAGAAGCGGCCTTACTCATGAAAAGATGAAGGAAAGCATTGGCCCAAAAAGGAAGATTGTCGGTTTTTATTTATTTTGGTTTTTGAAAACCGGTTGTACTCTTCCTTGCATTGTTTGCGTGAAAACCATGCAAGTATGTTTGTCTCTCTTTTGTTGTAAGTTAGTAAACGTGGCTGCAAGTGGGAGATCCTTGGTAAGCCTTAGGGGATGGGTTTTACCTTCCCTTAGTGACCATCACTCTTGCTAGTGATGAAAGTCAAGGGTGGGCCCCATTTACCATACCTTGATGTTGGTTTAGCACTTCGGACTATAGGTGATAATCATATGCCTTTTGTAGCTCGTGGGAATGAGGGTTTTTACCCTTCCTTTCTCAGCATTTTCAGATAGAAAAATATATTGGTAAATTGAAGAAAAGATTTGGAAAAATTGAAGTAGCTTTGAAGCTCTCAACACACTTTTCTCACGGCTTCAAGGGATTTTGGTGAGTAATATTAAATCTTCTTTGTTATCTTGGTGTTGGTGATATAGCTAGGATCACTAAGCCTTTGTTCCAACCTTCCTCCTCACTTGATTAGGATTAAGGCAAGCTTGGAAGTCCCATAGCCCTCACTCCATCCCATTTGTTTTCGGATCTTTTGCTGCTTTGGTGTTATTGTTGTTGTTGTTTCATTACCGAGTGGATTTTGTGCATCAAAAGCCACCCCGTGCCAACTTGTGTTTTCGGTGTGCTAATTTTATGAAATTTTGGCTGTTAGTTCCTCTTTCATAGCTTGAAATTTTGGCTTATTCATTTCACTCCCAGGGCTGATCAATTAAAATTTGTGCATGCATCTTTCCACTGCCCTTCACCCGAGTGTCTGAATCTTGGCAGTTCTGTCGACCAATCTTCCATCTCTCATATCTTTTATTCTACCCATGATTTTTCCCTCCAACCAAGTGCATTTACTTCCTCTTTCGTTGAAGGTAATTTCTACCAATTTCCACCTTCCTAGACTCCCTGCATTGGTAGTTGTGTAGAGATCATCCCATACCTTCTGAACTGCCTAAGACAGTTTTGTCTGTTTGTGAACCAGAAAATCACCCCGTGCCATTTTAAGTTATCCACGGGATTTCACTCTGAAAATTTAACCAAAGTTAGCCCATTCTCTTAAGTTTAAGTCCACCAAATATTAGCCCAAACGCACGGTCCATTTGTGGCCTCGTCCAGTATTCTCCCCTGTTTCTGCTGACCCTACTGTTTTTGGCAGATTGCAATTGTGTTTGCATTTGCCTTATCTTCCCCGACACCTCCTCCTACCCCGAGTGTGTTACATGCGAAGCAGAGCAATCACCCGAGCCCGATCTCAGAATTTTTCTAATATGTTTGTTAATTTTGAAGGAAAATTAATTGAAGAATTATACATTTCTAAGCCAACTTTGGAGGATCAAACAAGGCCAAAACACATGACAAATTGGCATGGAGAAAAGGATGATTTGCAACCAAAAACCGAGAGCTCTGGAATCAAGCCCGAACCCTAACCCGATTGAAGTACCACCTTTCATGGCGAGTTGGAGTCCCATGCAAAAGTGATCAAGGGTTCCACGACTCAACTCTTCAGCATTTACATGGATTGAAGCAATTTTATCGCATTTTTAGGTTAATTTTTACTGAATTTTACGTTGGATATTCGGAGAACCCGTGACACGCTCCAAGATGCGGAGGTGTCGGGAAGAGAGGAGATGGCAACAAACTGCCGAGAGAAAGAAAGGTAGGCAGCAACAGGGGATTGGAGCAAGGAGAACTCCAAACGCATACAAGGGCTTTAGCTAGAAATTGGAGGACTTAAACCTTTGAGAGTGGGCTAAGTTTGACCAAATTTACAGCTTAAAAACACGTGCGGATCAATAAAATACACGGAGGCAATTTTAGGTGCACAAACAGACAAAGCTGAAAGAAACAGTGTAGGGGTGTTGGGGAGACTTCTGCACAACGTCCAATGCAGGGAGTCTGGGAGGGTGGAAATTGGCAGAACTTAACTTCAACGAAGTGGGAATAAATTGCAAGTGGTTTGAGGGAAAAATCACGGGTAGATTGGAAGATATGCAGGATAGAAAATTGATGGACAGAACTCCCGATTTCAGGAGTTCGGGTAGAAGGCAGTGGAAAACGCATGCATAACTCTTGATGGGGAGAGGCTATGGCTAAACGGAAAGAACAATTATTTCAAGCCATGAAAGAGGAACTCACAGCCATAAAATTGGGGACTTTTGTTCAAGGAAAACAGAAATGGCACGAATTGGACTTTTGTTGCACAAATTCACTCAGGTAACCACCAAAAACAGCAACCAACAACAAAGACAAAACACAAATGCAAACAACAAATGGAGGAAGGCTATGGGATTTCCAAGCTCGCTTTTGTTCCTAAACAAGTGAGGAAAGAGGTTGGAATAAGGTTTAGTGATCCTAGCTAATCACCAACACCAAGACAAACAAGAATCAAGGATGTTACTCACCTAGATTCCCAAATGCCGTGAGAAAAGGAAGGGCTTGAAATTCAGCCTTCCTTTCCGTTGGGGCCAAACATGGCCATGGATCAGCCACCATGGGTTGGATGCTCTTGGGCCGCTCCATCTTCTGGAGGCCTCTATAATGGCTATCGTTGGCTGGCAGTTGTTGTCCAAATTTTATGCACTGCCCCATGCTGGAAACCTTAAAATGTGGGCCACATTTTTGTAGAAGCACGTTTGTCCAAAACAGGTTTGGAAATTTGTCCAAACGGCTGCACAAGCCTCGAAGGTCAGCTTGGGCCGAAACCAGAAATGTTGTTTTCATCACCATGGATGTTTTGATCAGCCTTCCATGCCACGGGTACACTAAGTACCCTTATATGTGCACAAATTTAAGCTACTAATTATCCTCCTAATTAGTACATAAAACTAACTAAATTATTACACAAAGTTGTCAAAAGGAAAACATGCTTTCCTCTTCATGTTTTGGTGATTTGGGGCCACCTTAATGTGCCACCCTTGAACTCCTCTTCCTTCATCAAGTGTGGTTGGCCCATGAAATGCATCAACCCCACTTGACAACTAGGGCTCACCATGCCCTTCATCTTTGGCTTCTTGATTAAACCTTTATAAAACAAGCTTCCTACAAAATCAACAAACTCATTAGAAAATAGTTTGCTTCCGCTTCTAGATGTGCTAATCTGTGGCACATCAACCCGAGAGGGTTTCTCGGCTAGGTTTTATTTTGTTTTTTTTTTTGCATGCTTGCATGGGGTTTTGCATGAGGTATTTTCGGCAAAGAGAAGGGTATTTTGGGCCAAGGAAGAAGGGAAATTGGCTGAGGAGATTGAAGATCACGTGGTTTTCACATTATTGCAATCTCATTGGTCCAATTTTCCCTCCTTTATTTCAATTTCCAGCATGCAAGTTGCATGCCTCTGGCCCTCAATTTTCCCTCCCTTTTTTAACTCTTCTCAGCAGATAAAACCTCCCCCATTGCGTGATTGTAAGGACAATCTAGAATTTGAATTAAAGAATGTTTTTAGCTCTCCCTTCTCGAGCATTTTCCAATTTCAGTCGGCTGCCGGAAGTTCTCCGGCCACCGTGGGTTCCCTTCAAGATTTCTCCCTCCGAGCTGGAGATCTCTACTTGCTTCAAGGTCTCCAGCCTTCTTCAAGGACGTAGGGTAAGCTTGAAGTCCATAAGCTCCTTCTTCCATTGTTGGTTTTGTTTGCAATTTCATCTCCTCCGTTGTCCAGCATTTTCGGCCACCTCCAAACCACCATTACTGTTCCATTACATTCCAACCGATCGATCCACGTGATTTCCTTCATTTTTTGAGGATTATCACCAATATGTTTCCCAAAGTTCCACTCAAAATTTCAGCTCTAAACTCGATTGCATAGTTGAGATATCACCGTCCAAATTCTAGTCCCGATTATGGAATTATGGGATTATCGTTTTTCCATTTAACCTAACTTGATTCTCCACTTCCTAAATCTAAACCCCCTCCATTCCGTGTCAATAAGCCCTAAGCCCTAAAACCTAAGCCATTAGCCCTAAGCCCTAAGACCAAAGTCATAAGCGCTAACCCCAAAGCCCAAAGACCAATGTTTTAAAGCCTTAAGCACTCAACAAACAGCCCAAATCCAAAAGATCTAAGTCCATAGCCTAAAGGCCTTAGACCAAAGCCCTAAACCCTAAGTCCTATGAACAAAGTTAAAGGCTTAAGAACTTAGCAAAAAGCCATAAGCCCTAGGCCTAAGCCCTAAGACCTATGCCCTATGCGCTAAGCCCAAATCCCTAGGCCTTTAGCCAAAAGCCCTAAACCCTAAACCATTAGTTCAAAGCCCCAAGCCCTAATCTTTAATCCCAAAGCCCTAACCCTTATCACTTAAGCCAAAAGTGCTAAGCACTAAGCCTTAATTTTAAAACCTTAAACCCCTAACACCAAAGCCCAATGGCCTAAGTGACACGAAATGGAAATGGAATAAATGGGAAAATTACCAACTCGGGTAAGGAGTGAAAGATCCCAAAAAATCAGGAAATGAAGTTGATAACGGAAGGGAGAGATCTCGAGATTACGAGTGATTTTGGAGTTAAAATTTTTAGGAGAAGCAAAAAAATGGATGAAGAGAAAGTCCTCAAAGTTTGAGAGTATTCTCACAGGTAAATCAAGAGATACAGAATCGAGAATAATAATGCGCAAAGAGGGAGCCAGACAGATACGAAGTGAGGTTGTGGAGGCAATATCTTGGAAAACGGTTGTGGTTCTTGATCCGAAATTTAGAGGGATTGGAGATGGATAAGGGATGAAATGATCCTCCATATTTTAAGGGATCCTCAGGGATGAAATGAAAGATATGCGGGAATCAGTAACAGAAGGTGGTAAATCCTCCATATTTTCTCTGAATAACCGAGAAAATAGGGTAAATTTTGGACGTGTGTAAATCCGAAACCAGAATGAGTAGGAGCTGAAATTTTAAAGTTTCTTTGATGTATGAATGTACTTAAGATGCTACAAAATTGAAAAGATTCTCACGTAGGGTTTCATATATACGCCGATGGGATGCATGCGGGATAGGGTTTTGATCGGCAACGAAGAACGGCAGAAATTGGACTTCACTTCACGTAAAAATGAATGCTTGAGCTGATGATCCACACTCTCACCCTTAGACCATGAAGATGGCTTGAGAAATGTAGTAAGGATAGTTCGTCCTATCTCGGAAGGATGACCAACATCGATTGTCTCTCGGTGGCCGGAATATGGATTCCGGAGACAAAGTCTTTGGTGGGAAAAACTCCTAAGGGGGAGATTCACAATTTGAAAAGAAAATCTTCTACAATCAAATCTACCATTACAAGCTGCAAATGAAGGATTAAGTCAACCAACAAGGGAGCCTAATTTTCGTCATCTAATCGGATGGTTAAGATCCATCCGAAAGATGCTATCTAATGCACCAAAATGAAGGAAGATGTGGACCAATGAGGAGTCTCACGCTCCCCCCTTTTGAACCAGTCATAATGTGATTCATTTTGTGCCTAAAGTACTCTCTTATCAGCTAAGGAAAACCCCCCATTTAAATCCATGCAACCCATGCAACAAGTTCAAGTGAAAAAATAACCTAACCTGGGAAACGTAAACCCTAAAATTAAAATGCATAAAATAATAAGCAAAAATCTATTATGGTTCAATCCTTTTAGCGTTCCTAGAGTGTTATGTCTCGGGATTGGATGAGGTGGAGTGCTCTCCCATATCTTCATGTATTTTCATAGTTTTATCTATCGGTAGTTTCTCTATCTCAGTTAGCATGTAGGTCGGGCTCTCTTTGTCCAAATCCATGGGTTCCAACACTTTGAAATTTTGTAGAGCCTCTCCTGCAAAAAGAACATACTTATTAGAAAGATCCCTAGCTCGGGGTTGGGTAATGGCTCCTTTAGGTGTAATTTTGGGTAGGGTATCCCGAGGCATGTCATCCTCTCGGGGTACTTGAGGATTTGACCTCAAATCCGATTGTAGTTCATGCTCCTCTTGTACCTCTTCTTGATCAACAATATAAGGGGAAATGTCTTGTACGTTAATAGTGGCTGAAACTCCATATTCTTGGGGTAGTTCAAGCTTGTAAGCATTCGGGTTGATTTTCTCGGTGATTTTGAAAGGACCATCAGCCCTTGGTGCTATTTTTGAACCCCGTTAATTGGGAAATTGTTCTTCCCGGGTAAGGCTCTCCTTGGGCTCTTTGTGATTGCATCGTTTGATGGAGCAAACAGTATCTAATTTAAACTTTCTACCACTCTTTAGAAACCTTAAAGGATTGGCTACATTTCTCATGAAGATGTTGTCTTTATTAGAGGCCAGGCGTGTTGTCAAATTGGCAAAATCATGGCAAGAGAATTTTTTGGCCCTCCATATCATGTCATTCTCCCATGGTTGATAAGGATTTGTTCTCAAATCCAAAACCTTCTCAATCCTTTGATGAATCTTTTTTCCTAATTCAATATACTTGGTCATGTTTGGGTTGCATTTGATTATTTTCTTGATTAAAGATCCAATAGCCACGGTGTTCTCTCTATTCATTGCTTTAGGGCACCAAGACTTTACATTATTACTACATGCTAGAAGGATGAAAAGTTGTAAACCATTTAACCACCAAAAGAAGTTGATTACCCAAATTCGTCCATGCGTTTCTTCCCAAACAAAACATTCATCCCAAGATAAAAATAACATCCAAAACATAAGGTTGGTTAAAAAATATTCCATCTTAAAATAGAAAATAAACCACGAACTTGTATACATCTCCTTGTTCTCAATGACATAGTCAATCATAATCTTATTCCAAGGAAGCAAAAAAAATTTAAAGGCCGTTGTACCAACTTGAAGATCGCGAGTATTTAGTATCTCATCACACCAAGCTTTTGTGTCCAACTGTAACATCCCGTTTTTTTTTAACATAAAAAGCTTTTCATTGAAAATTCTTTCATCAAATCTATACATATATTCTCATACATACATAGCGGAAGCTAACCTTTTTCAAATCATACGTTCATAAGTCGTTAAACATAAGTCACATTTTGTAAATATAAAACTGTACAAACGTTACATATTTGTAGTTCAAAATAACCATTTTATAAATCCTTTTCAAAATACATGTATTTTAGTGAGCTTACTCCACCGGTCAAAATCTCGCTTAACAACGGCAAGGCTTCACGGTAGACGCTCTCCTCCTCTTTCTTTGATCAATCATCATGTAAAATTTCTTCAACATTCAAATCCTCACCTACATTGCAAAGTCTAACTAATGAGCTTAAAGCTCAGTAAGTAGTGTAAATAAAACATGAATGATGCATTACATGACATGATTTGAAAACAATGCAAAACATTTCATTTTAATGGTGTGGATCCGCCCCCCATATGACGACCATCCACAAAACTTGATCTTAGGAGTTACATACATCGTTAGGAGATAACGACCTACCGCACAACTCCATTGAGCTCACGGTAGCACTAGACCCATAACCATTGCCGAGGGCGTCTTTATTCTCCTGCATATCGTTAGGGGATAACGACCTACCGCACAACTCCATTGAGCTCACGGTAGCACTAGACCCATAACCATTGTCGAGGGCGTCTTTATCCTCCTACATCTTACGTATCTTAATTGAATCAATAGAGATATTGCGAGGATGAATGTAGACATCACAGACCCCTCGTGGGCAACCTAACACTCAATCCGCCATCCCCCTATGATTTACTCATCATAATTCGTAGTTTTCATGCATAAAAATTCATTCGTAGAAAACATGATGCATGATGCATGATGTACATAACATATAACATACAATCATATCCTTAATACAAGAACATCTAAACTAATCCATTAAAAGTCATATAAACATCTCCATAAAGAAAACTCATAAAACTTATCAATCAATCAATACAAGGCACACAACAAATCCTCAAATGACTTGAAATTGGTGCCATCAATTAAAAGTCATAAAATACGTAACCTTTGCAATGTAGACCTCTAATAGGCCAAAAACATACAACACATACTTACCTTGAGTTCTGGTGTCTTTGGTTTCAACTTGGCAATGCACACTAGAAGCTTGAGAACCTATATTGTCAAACCATTCGATTAAGTTTTACACCATGAGTAACTATTTTCACTATAACTTCCAAAACTCATAACTCCCTCTATATTGATCCATTTGTGATACTTAAGAAGTCAAATTTTTCCTTAAGGAGTCTACTATAACTTCTTAGAAGACACCAAATTCAGAAAACTAACGTATGTTGACTTACGTGGACAAAATAGAAGGCATTCACTCTTTGAACAGTGATTAGGTCGACATAAACCTATATGTGTCCACATAACTTAGCATAATATGTCGACTGCTTGTTCAAGCGGTCGACCGAACCATTTACAGAGAGTTATTTTGTGTCGACCGGTTGATGATATGTCGACCGGTGCTATCCCAGTTTCCATCTACTAACTTGTAACATTCATAACTTTTTCTACAAAGCTTTAATTTGAGTGATTCAAACGGCTATGAATTTCTCTAAGAGTGTAATTTAACTCTTATGAAGGTCATAAACTCAAATTCGTGCTACAATATGACCGAATCTCAAAAACCTTAACCTTGCATAGAATCAACTGATTTTCTAACATTTTACTTGAAATCCTTCATTTTTATCCATCAATCAAACCAACATCATCCTTTTATCATTATTGAACCTATAATAACTTTAAAGGATATGAAAATACCTTGAGCTTCAGCCTCCACGAAATATCAAAGCTCTTCACTTCACTTCTCTTGAAGCATTCACTTTCTCACTCTTTTTTTTCCTCACAAAACTCTTTCTCTATCTCAATCTCACCCTCCTTTGATTTAGAGCACGAACCCTAGGGAGAAAAGGTGGAAGGAGATCGTGGTTGGGTGGGAGAAATGCCAGCCAAGACCCACTTAAAGCCCTTTATCAATTAAAATCAATTTTCCTTTTATGTCCACCAATCAGAATTCTGCTGATTTTGCTGACTTATCCAACTTATGTCGACATAATGAATTCCCGAAAGTTATGCTATGTCGACCGCTCGTCTATTATGTCGACCGAACTTGAAGGTGTCGACCGCTTGACCATGCGGTCGACCGAATAAACTCCCGAAAGCTATTCTATGTCGACAGACTGCAAATTGTGTCGACCGAGCCTATATAATTTTCCAACCTTTCTGAATAACATCATCCCACATACTTCTTAAACATTATTTTCCTCATCACCTTCAGCCTACTAATTTGCTAATAGCCACAATACTTTAATACTCTAACGTTTAAGCATTTTT
>QAOC01014015.1:106848-118286 GCA_003255005.1 Begonia fuchsioides
CTTGTCCCCATAGCCGCATGCAAACTTTTCCAAAATTTAGAAGTAAATCTAGGATCTCTATCAGAAACAATTGAAACTGGAACTCCATGTAGCCTGACAATTTCTTGTACGTACAATTCGGCATATTGATCCATGGTATACGTAACTCTAACAGGTATAAAATGTGCTGACTTAGTTAATCGATCTACAATCACCCATATACTATCATGCCCTTTTGTTGTTTTCGGTAGACCCACCACGAAATCCATAGAAATGTGCTCCCACTTCCATTCTGGAATCGATAGGGGCTCAAGCATTCCTGCAGGCCTTTGGTGTTCAGCTTTAATTTGCTGACATGTGAGACACTGTTCAACATGTTTTGCCACGTCTATCTTCATTCCCGGCCACCAAAAATATTGCCTAAGGTCTCGGTACATTTTTGTGCTTCCTGGGTGCATTGAAAAATTAGACGAGTGAGCCTCATTCAAGATTTCTTTTCTAAGCTCATTATTTTCAGGGACGTACCACCTGTTTTTGAACTTCAACACCGCATAATTTGAAAATTGACAATCAGGCGATATTGGTTTATTAGTTTGCACATACTGCTTATATCTTTTATCTTCTTGTTCGCAACTCCTTTATTTTATCAAGAAGGGTTCGCCTTACAGATAAACTAGCAAGCATCGTAGTTAAATCATTCACCAGCTCCACTCCAAACTTTTGAATCTCATTTTGAAGTGTCACTGACATCAATAAGCTGGCTGAATTTGACTTTCGACTTAGTGCATCAGCTACCACATTAGCTTTCCCTGGATGACACTTTATGTCTAAGTCACAATCTTTAACAAATTCCAACCATCTTCGTTGCCTCATATTAAGCTCTTTCTGCGTAAATAGATATTTCAAACTTTTATGATCTGAAAATATTTCGCATGGACGACCATACAAATAATGTCTCCAGATTTTTAGAGCAAAAACTACTGCTGCCAGCTCTAAATCATGGGTTGGATAGTTTTGCTCATGGACTTTGAGCTGTCTAGAAGCATATGCAATAACTTTTCCTTCCTGCATTAAGACACAACCCAACCCTGTCTTTGACGCATTGCTATAAACACAATAATCTCCAAGCTCATTTGGGAGTGTCAAAACTGGAGATGTGGTTACCTTTTCCTTTAATGTTTGAAAACTTTGTTCACACTCTTCTGACCACCAAAACTTTACATCCTTTCTCGTTAGGCGAGTTAGGGGAATAGCAATTCTAGAGAATCCCTCGATAAATCTCCTATAATATCCGGCCAATCCGAGAAAACTTCGAACCTCCGTCACTGTTCTCGGTCGAGACCAATCCATTATTGATTGTATTTTTCCTGGATCAACTGAAATACCTTCTCTTGATATCACGTGGCCTAGAAAATTCACTCGATCCAACCAAAACTCGCACTTGCTAAACTTTGCATATAATTTGTGAAATTCCAATGTTGATAACACCATTCTTAAAGGGTCTGCATGCTCGGCCTTCGTTTTGGAATATACAAGAATATCATCGATAAACACGATTACAAATTTATCGAGATATTTATGAAATATCCGATGCATTAAATGGAAGAGTCAAATGGAAGAGTGGGAAGGGATGGGAGGCTGTGATACCAAATGACACGAAATCAAAATGGAATAAGCTAGAAAATTACCAACTCGGGTAGGGAGTGAAAGATCCCAAAAAATCAGAAAGGGAGTTTATAATGGAAGGCAGAGATCTCAAGATTACGAGTGATTTTGGACCTAAAATTTTGAAGAAAGGCAAAAAAATGGATGAAGAGAATTTCCTCAAAGTTTGAGAGTATTCTCACTGGTAAATCAGGAGATATAGAGTCGAGAATAATAATGCGCAAAGAGGGGGCCAGACAGATACGAAGTGAGGTTGTGGAGGCAATATCTTGAAAAACATTAGTTGTTCTTGATCTGAAATTTAGAGGGATTGGATATGGATAAGTGATGAAATGGTCCTCCATATTTTAAGGGATCCTCATGGATGAAATGAAAGATATGCGGGAATGAGTAACCGAAGGTGGTAAATCCTCCATATTTTCTCAAAATAACCAAGAAAATAGGGTAAACTTTGGACGTGTGTAAATCCGAAACCAGAATGAGTAAGAGCTGAAATTTTGAAGTTTTTTTGATGTATGAATTTACTTGAGATTCTACAAAATTGAGAAGATTCTCACGTAGGGTTTCAGATATATGCCGATGGGATGAATGCGGGATAAGGTTTGATCGGCAACGAAGAACGGCAGAAATAAGACTTCACTTCACGTAAAAATGGATGCTTGAGCTGATGACAAGCTTTAAGAATGGAGAGTTGAAGAAAAGTAGGTTCGGGTAAGGGGTAAGTGGCCGAAAGAGGAGGGTTATTGAAACGGGTGGTTCTCGGGTTGCATACAGAGTTTGTAACCGAGATTTTGAGGGATGATTTGTGGATGAGGGAAGAGCTTAACCTCCAAACATTAGGGTTAAAGGTTTAGGGAAACGGGAGATATGCAGAGAGGATTATCGGGTGCCAAAAGAAGGGGTAATCGGAAAGGAGATGGGGATGGTCGGAAAAGGGGATTTACCGGCGGGGTGGAGAGGAGCTATGGGGATAACACGCTTACCCTAGGACCATGGGGATGTGGCTGAAGACGTGCAGCAAGGCCTAGCTCTCCCTAGCTCGGAAGGGAAGCCAAAACCTAGGAGGACATCTCGGAAGTCGCCAGATATTACTCACCGGAGAGCCGAGTCTTGGTTGCCGGAAAAACCACAGCCAAGGAGATGAAAATGCAGAGCACTTTGTATTTAAAACGTCAAATAACTACAAAGCTTGGCTGAAGGAGAGTTTTGATCTCCAATGCATGAGAGAAAAACCCCTAATCGGGTGGCTAAACACAAGCTTACCCGATTTGGAGTGGCACAAAAAGGGAGGGGGAGAGGACCACCCAAACATTACCGGAAAAGGGGGAACCAAGGGGGAGGTGGTCCCCGAATTTGGCCCTCTCCTTTGGCTGCCAACCGTGAGTCCCTCTTGGCCAAAAAGGAAACCCACTCCAAACCAATGAAAACCCATGCAAACCCATACAAAACCCATGCAAAACCCATACAAAACCCATAATACCCTAAGTAAATGATTTTGCTGAAAAGATAAAAGAAAACTCGAAATGGAAAAGGGAAATATAGGTCGGGTTTAGACCAAGACCCACGGGGCCCGACCTAAACCCTGCCTAGACCCGACTTGAACCCGGTTCTCCTCCTTCACTTGCTTTTGTGATGCTCCCTTTCCCGAAACGCTCCAAGCTTGATGATGATTCACTTCCGATCTCCTTTTCCAAGTTCTCCCAAGTGAGAAGATGCTTAGGTTGCTCCAAATCCCTCGGTGTTGGATTCTCCATGGTTACTCCTAGTTCCACATTTCCTACAAAAAAGACAAACGAATTAGAAAGCTCCTTGGCCCGAGCTCGGGTGACCGCTCCTTGAAGTGTGTTTCCGTGCAAGGTATATCCCGGCATGTCATCCTCCTGGGGTATTTGAGGATTTGTCCTCAAATCTAAGGGGGAACCACCTCTCTCTTGTTCCTCTATCTCATCCCCAACATAAGGGGAAAGGTCTTGCACATTGAAGGTGGCCGATACTCCATACTCTCCGGGTAGCTGTATCTTGTAGGCGTTGGCGTTAACCCTTTCCAAAATTTTGAAAGGTCCATCGGCTCGAGGAGCTAGTTTGGAACCCCTTTGCTTCGGGAACCTCACCTTCCTTAGGTGTAACCATACTAAGTCTCCTTCCTTGAAATTGGCTGCTTTCCTTCCCCGATTAGCATACTTGGATCGCCTTGCCCAGCTTTTAATGCATAGCTTTCACCAATTCGGCCTTCTTGGCTCCACTTGGATTGATAACTTCTCCCGTGGGTATAGGCACCAAATCAAGAGGTGTCAACGGGTTGAAGCCATAGACTACTTCGAAAGGAGTCATGTGAGTGGTGCTATGAACACTCCTATTATAGGAAAATTCAATATAGGGGAGATGGATGTCCCAATCAGAGAGCTTCTTACTCACAATGCTCCTTAGTAAATTGCCCAATGTTCGGTTAACCACCTCGGTTTGGCCATCGGTTTGTGGGTGGAATGAGGTGCTAAATAGGAGCTTGGTTCCTAGCCTCCTCCATAGAGTCTTCCAAAACCCACTTAGGAATTTGGTTTCCCGATCCGAGACAATGGATTTTGGAACACCATGCAAACGCACAACTTCTTTGAAAAACAATTCGGCTACATGACTAGCTTCATCGGTCTTTGAACAAGCTAGGAAATGCGCCATCTTAGAGAAACGATCCACGACCACCATAATAGAGTCCTTTGCCCTACAAGTCCGGGGAAGACCTAGGACAAAATCCATGCTTAGTTCAACCCATGGATGGCTCGGAATAGGCAAGGGCATGTACATTCCTTGAGGAAGAACCCTACTCTTGGCCTTCTTGCATATAATACACCTCTCCATGACCTTATGCACATCCCGGAACAAATGAGGCCAATAAAAATGTTCTTGAAGGGCCTCCACGGTTTTCTTTTCACCAAAATGGCTAGCCAATCCTCCTCCATGTGACTCCTTAATAAGAGTCTCTCAGATTCCTCCCCGTGGAATACAAAGTTTGCCCCCCTTGAAGAGATAATCATCCATAATATAATAACCGCATTCTTGCTTCTCTAAACAACGTTCATACCATGAACCAAAATCTTCATCCCCATTGTACGCGTCTTTGATCCAAGCAAAACCAAAGAACTTAGTAGTAAGCTCGGTAAGGAGAACAAACCTCCTCGAGAGGGCGTCGGCCACAACATTAGTCTCTCCGCGCTTGAATTTGATGATGTAAGGGAACCGCTCTAGGAATTCCATCCACTTAGCGTGCCTCCTATTCAGCTTACCTTGGCTCTTGAGATGCTTGAGAGCTTGATGATCCGTGTGGATGATAAACTCCTTGGAAAGAAGATAGTGTTGCCATACCTCGAGTGCTCGAATCACCGCATAGAACTCCTTATCATAAGTAGAATAGTTGACCACGGCACCCTTGAGCTTCTTACTAAAATAAGCCACGGGTCTGCCCTCTTGCATGAGAATGGCACCGATGCCTAACCCCGAAGCATCACACTCCACTTCAAATACTTTGCTGAAATTAGGGAGTACCAATACGGGCGCCTTACATAATTTATCCTTGATCAATTCAAAACTCTCTTGGCAACTAGGAGTCCATTCAAACTCCTTGCCCTTCTTTGTACAATCGGTCAAAGGGGCAACAATGGAGCTAAATCCTTGGATAAACCGTCGGTAGAATGATGGAAGACCATGGAAGCTTCGAACTTCCGAAACATTCTTAGGGATTGGCCAATCACGAATTGCCACAATCTTCTCTTCATCAATAGCCATACCATCCTTTAAGAGAATGAAACCGAGGAAGTGTACCTTATCTTGCACGAATGAGCACTTCTTCAAATTTCCAAAAAACTTGACCCTTCAGAGTGTTTCAAATAATATCCGGAGGTGAGTAAGGTGAGTAACAAAGTCCAAGCTAAACACCAATATATCATCAAAGTAGACCACTATAAATTTTCCCAAGAAATCTTTCAAAACATAATGCATTAGTCTCATAAAAGTACTAGGGGCGTTAGATAAACCGAAAGGCATGACTAACCATTCGAAGAGTCCATTTTTGGTTTTGAATGCCATCTTCCATTCATCACCCTCCTTCATTCTAATTTGGTGGTAGTCACTCTTCAAATCCACCTTGGAGAAATAAGTTGCCCCACTAAGCTCATCCAACATGTCTTCAAGTCTAGGAATCGGAAACCTATACTTGATTGTGATTTGATTTATGGCTCGGCTATCCACACACATCCGGAAGCTTCCATCCTTCTTTGGTACTAAGAGGGTCGGGACAGCACATGGACTTAGGGACTCCCGAATGAACCCTTGGTCTCGAAGTTCTTGGACTTGTCGTTGTAGCTCTTTGGCCTCCTCGGGATTCAATCTATAAGAGGGCCGATTGGGAAGCACCACTCCCGGTTGCAAATCTATTTGATGCTCAATGCCTCTAAGGGGAGGCAACCCTTGTGGTAATTCTTCGGGGAAAACATCTTGGAATTCATCAAGGAGCTCTCGGACCTCCTTTGGGACTTCCCCTAACTCCTCCATTCTTTCTCGGAACAATAACATTATCATAGGGCCTCCTTCCAAGACCGACCTCAACAATTCCTTCTTAGATATGAAAAAGTTGGTTTTTGTAGTACCTTCCTTCCGAGCAAGTTCATCTTTGGCGACTTGATCCGGATCAAGTGGAGCTAGCTTGATTGCTCTCCCTCCAAACTTGAAAGAATAATGGTTTGTATAACCATCATGTGTGACTTTCCGATCATATTGCCACGGTCTCCCTAACAGCACATGGCTTGCATTCATCGGTACTACATCACATAGCACCTTGTCTTTGTAGCCTCTGATTGCAAACTCCAAGCTTACTTGCTTAATCACCTTGATGTCTTCTTTATCGTTTAACCACCTTAGCTTATAGGGGTTCGGATGTAAAGTGGTTTCAAGTCCGAGCTTCTCTACAAGATCTCGGGAGGCCACATTTGTACAACTCCCTCCATCTATGATGAGAGAGCACACCTTCTCGTGAATAAGGCATCGACTATGGAATATGTTCTCCCTTTGGAAATCTTCACTTCGGGCTTGGGAGGATAGGACTCTTCGGATCATGCTCAAGAGGGGTCCCTCTTGAGCATGGAAAACCTCTTCCTCGGGTTCTTGCTCCTCCCGAGCATCTTCCATCACTTCATCTTCTCTCACTACTTCATTAGTGTCTTCTCTAAGAATCATGATTCGCTTATTTGGGCATTGAGAGGCAATATGGCCAAGGCCGAGACACTTGAAGCACTTAATCTCCCTTGCTCGAGGCCTATTACGTTCATCATTAGGTTTCCCCTCTCCGTCCTTCTTTTGGAGCCAAGGCTTCACAAAAGGGGGTCTCTCATCGGCCTTAGAGAAGGGTTTATAGGGGGGGTGGTCTTGGGAGTAAATCGGTTAACCACGCCCTTTCCTTTCCTCTTCACTTGCCTCTCCACTTTCATGGCAAGTTGAATGATAGAGTCCATGGTATCAGTGGGTTGCAACTCCACTATGTCTCCAATCTCCTTGTTTAAACCCCGTAAGAATCTTGCAATAATTTGCTCTTCGGGTTCATCGAGGTCGCACCGAATCCTAAGTGTTTCAAACTCGGTCAAATATTCCTCGACCAAGAGGGTACCTTGCTTCAAAGTTTGGAGTTGGAGGAAGAGTTCTTGCTTATAGTGGCTTGGTACAAACCTCCTTCTCATGAAGAGCTTCATGGCCCTCCAAGTAGGAACATCATCCTCTCCATCACTCCTTCTTTGGGCCTTCAAACTATCCCACCATAGGCTAGCATATCCGGTTAACTCCAAAGAAACCAATTGTAATTTCAACTGTTCCGAATAGTTATAGCAATCAAACACTTTATCTACTTTATCCACCCAATCAAGGAATGCATCAACATTGCAAGAACCATTAAAGAGGGGAATGGTTACCTTGACATTCCTCATTTCATCTTCTCGGGATGGTTGGTCATTGAAACCGAACTCTTCATCGAAGTCCTCGGTTGTTGGAGGCTGTGGCCTTCTCATTCCATTTCCGGGCCTTCTCCTTGGGGCAGGGGTAGGAGGGGGCCTCATTGGAGGGTTAGTCATCTCCAGCCTTTGGAACAAAATCTCAAACTTCTTATGGATCTCATCGAGTTGCCCTTGTATGCTTGACTCCGGGAGTTCCGGGTTAGGGGTCACCGGAGGGGGATTTTGTGGTGGAACTTGGTCTCGGTTTGGATTGTGGTTTACCCCACTTCGAGTCATCATGCTTTAATCTTCAAAGTGGATCAAAAAAAGAGGGAAAGAGGAAGGTGGGGAGGGATTTATGGCTCTGATACCAAGTGACACGCTTCAAGAATGGAGAGTGGAAGAAAAGTAGGTTCGGGTAAGAGGTAAGGGACGGAAGTGGCCGAAAGAGGAGGGTTATTGAAACGGGTGGTTCTCGGGTTGCATACAGAGTTTGCAACCGAGATTTTGAGGGATGATTTGTGGATGAGGGAAGAGCTTAACCTCCAAAAATTAGGGTTAAAGGTTCAGGGAAACGGGAGATATGCAGAGAGGATTATCGGGTGCCAAAAGAAGAGGTAATCGGAAAGGAGATGGGGATGGCCGGAAAAAGGGATTTACCGGCGGGGTGGAGAGGAGCTATGGGGATTACACGCTTACCCTAGGACCACGGGGATGTGGCTGAAGACGTGCAGCAAGGCCTAGCTCTCCCTAGCTCGGAAGGGAAGCCAAAACCTAGGAGGACCTCTCGGAAGTCGCCGGATATTACTCACCGGAGAGCCGAGTCTTGGTTGCCGGAAAAACCACAGCCAAGGAGATGAAAATGCAGAGCACTTTGTATTCAAAACGTCAACTAACTACAAAGCTTGGCTGAAGGAGAGTTTTGATCTCCAATGCATGAGAGAAGAACCCCTAATCGGGTGGCTAAACACAAGCTTACCCGATTTGGAGTGGCACAAAAAGGGAGGGGGAGAGGACCACCCAAACATTACCGGAAAAGGGGGAACCAAGGGGGAGGTGGTCCCCGAATTTGGCCCTCTCCTTTGGCTGCCAACCGTGAGTCCCTCTTGGCCAAAAAGGAAAACCACTCCAAACCCATGAAAACCCTTGCAAACCCATACAAAACCCATGCAAAACCCATACAAAACCCATAAAACCCTAAGTAAATGTTTTTTGCTGAAAAGATAAAAGAAAACTCGAAATGGAAAAGGGAAATATAGGTCGGGTTTAGACCAAGAACCACAGGGCCCGACCTAAACCCAGCCTAGACCTGACTTGAACCCGGTTCTCCTCCTTCAATTGCTTTGGTGATGCTCGCTTTCCTGAAACCCTCGAAGCTTGATGATGATTCACTTCCGATCTCCTTTTCCAAGTTCTCCCTAGTGAGAAGATGCTTAGGTTGCTCCAAATCCCTCGGTGTTGGTTTCTCCATGGTTACTCCTAGTTCCACATTTCCGACAAAAAAGACAAACGAATTAGAAAGCTCCTTGGCCCGAGCTCGGGTGACCGCTCCTTGAAGTGTGTTCTCGTGCAAGGTATCTCCCGGCATGTCAGCTGATGATCCACACTCTCACCCTTAGACCATGAAGATGGCTTGAGAAATTTTTTAAGGATAGGTCATCCTAGCTCGGAAGGATGACGAACTCCGATTGTCTCTCGGTGGCCGGAATATGGATTCCGGAGATAGAGTCTTTGGAGGGAAAAACTCCTAAGGGGGAGATTCACAATTTGAAAAGAAAATCTTCTAAAATAAAATCTACCATTACAAGCTGCAAATGAAGGATTAAATTAGCAAACAAGGGAGCCTAATTTTTGTCATCTGACATGCCACAGGATGCCTTGCATGAAGCCACACCTCAAGGAGCAATCATCCGAGCTCGAGCCAAGGAGTTTACTTATTAATTTGTATTTTTTGTAGGAAATATTGAACACAAACTAACTTTGAATGAACCAACCCTGAAGGACTTGGAGCAGCCCAAGCATCTTCTCACTTGGGAAGTCTTGGAAAAGGAGGTCTAGATCGGGGCACCTTCAAGCTTGGAACACCTCGGAAGAAAAGGCAAGGCCGAAGCAAGGGAGGGAAGGAACCCGGGTTCATACTGGGTCTAGGTCAGGCTTAGGTCGGGCCCCATGGAGCATGGGTTTCCATGGGTTTGGTGTGGGTTTTATCTTTTACATGGGTTTTTGCTTTTTGGAATGCATGGATGACAGCAGGAGGAAGGGGCACCATTTTCATGGACGACACTCCCTTGGCCTCCCCAAATCGGGTAAAGGTTAAGTGATCCTTTCTCCCCTTTTCTTTTGGGCAAACACCAATTCGGGTAAGTTCTTGTTAGCCATCCGATTTGGTTGTTTCTCTCCAATGTGAGGGAGATTAAAACTCTCCCATCACCGATCATTGTAGTTAGTTGAAGTTTGAATACAAAAGTGCTTTACATTTTCTCCTTGGATGTGGTTTTTTCGTTCTCTAAGACTCGGTTTTCCGGTGAGTAATATCTGGCGACCCGAGAGCGTTTCTTCAAGGTTTTGGCTTCCCTTCCGAGCTAGGGTAAGCTAGGCTGTGCTACACGTCTTCAGCCACTCTCCCGTGGCCTTAGGGTAAGCGTGTAATCCCCATTAGCTCTTCTCCATCTCCGGTTGTCTTTCATTTTTCCGACCAACACCATCATCTTTTCCGATAACCCTCATTTTGGCACCAGATATTCCCCTCTGCATATCTCCCTATTCCCAAAAGCTTTTACACTCATTTTTTGAGGTTAAACTCTTCTCTCATCTGTTGATAATCCCTTCAAATCTAGGTTGCAAAATTCATATGCAACTCGAGAACTCCCTTTCTTTATATCACCCCTTTCCGGCTCATTTCTTCCTTTCTTACTCTCCTGAAGCCCCTTTTATTCCTTCTTCCACTCTTGAAGCTTGTCATTTGGTATCAGAGCCATTCATCCCTTCCCACCCTTCCTTTTTGATATTATTTTTTCTATCTTGTGGAGTTAAAGCATGGTTACTCGATGTGGAGCAAACCACAACACAAACCGAGACCATATTCCACCACAAAATCTACCGCTGGTGACCCCTAACCCGGAAGTTCCGGAGTCAAGCATACAAAGCCAGCTCGATGAGATTCATAAAAAGTTTGAGATGGTTTTTCAAAGGCTGGAGGCAGCTTTTCCTCCAATGAGGCCCCCTCCAACCCCTGCTCCAAGGAGAAGACCCGGAAGTGGCATGAGGAGGCCCCGACAACAAACAACTGAGGACTCCGATGAAGAGTTCAGTTACAATGATCAACCCACCCGAGAAGATGAAATGAGATATATCAAGGTAACCATTACATCCTTTAATGGTTCCTGCAATGGTGATGCATTCCTTGATTTGGTTGAAAAAGTAGATAAAGTATTTGATTGCTATAACTATTCGGAACAGTTGAAGTTACAATTAGTTTCTTTGGAGTTAACCGGATATGCTAGCTTATGGTGGGATAGTTTGAAGGCCCAAAGGAGGCGTGATGGTGAGGATGATATTCCTACTTGGAGGGCAATGAAACTCTTCATGAGAAATAGGTTTGTACCGAGCCACTACAAACAAGAACTCTTCCTCCAACTCCAATCATTGAAACAAGGAAGCCTTTTGATGGAGGAATATTTGACCGAATTTGAAACTCTTAGGATTCGGTGTGATCTAGATGAACCCGAGGAGCAAATCATTGCAAGATTTTTGCAGGGTTTAAACACAGAGATTGGAGATATAGTGGAACTACAACCTATTGATACCATGGATGCAATCATTCAA
>QAOC01014029.1:0-19028 GCA_003255005.1 Begonia fuchsioides
TATCGATATCCTAAGAGAGATTACTGCAAGCATGATAAATAAATCTCATATGATTTCTTCGAAATGCAAAAGCAACGATACTCCATACGAGGCGCGACACATATAACTCGTATCGTAATATTGACAAAAATTGTTAAGAGTAATGCCACTTCTATTTGATAGTATAAACATAAAACTATGTTTGTAGACCCCCTTTCTCAACTTTAAGAGGGTGATTTCTTTTTATGGAGTCAATAATAAGTAGCAATTTTTAATTTCTAACTCCTGAAAATAATTAAATATTATTAAACTAATTAATAATGTAAAAAATATTATTAATTAACCGAGCCGGCCATGAGGCGAGAGGCCGGAGGCGAGAGGCGACTGGCGAGATCCGGCGAGAGGCGACTGGCGAGATCTTGCGACGGACGGCGAGACGACGACGCGAACGACCGACAAGACGAGGCGACGAGCGGCGATAACGATGGCCGGCGATGACGAGCCAGGCTCGTTACTGTTTCGGTCCGAGCCTGGCTTGGCTCGACAATTAACCGAGCCGACCGAGCGAACTGTCGAGCCAACTCGCTCGTTTGGCGGCTCTAATCGGGAGAGAAGTAAATCGGTGCTCGGTTGTGACGATACGGACATGAATAAATTACTAAATTCAACAAATAAAAAACCATAAAAATAAAGACTTATAAAAAAATTATGGGCTGAAGGCATGGGTGAAAGTGGGCCCAAACCACTAGTCTTTTGACTTAATGGGCTTTAGATAGACATCACATACTGGACTAAGATAAGTTTGCTCATGAGAGTTTTAATGGAAGGGCTTTACAGATAAATTTACATTTACGGCTTATTATAATTTTTAAAATAAAAAAAAAAAAAATTTATTTTAAAATTTGTACGTTAACATAATAAATTCGTACTTCAATATAATNAAAATTATTAAAAATTCATGAAACATCCCATCCCTTCCCTTCCCTAGCCTTGCATGTTCATAATTCGTCCTTACTATTTCTTCACGTTCATTCTTTTCATCCACTCCCATCTGATTGAACTTTTCAGGGTAATCGATGGTTCAAAAATAAAGCTGTGAAAATCGATGTTTCTCTCTCTAAAACCTGTGCAAAACCACGCCAAGATCGGTCAACTCATCAGTCAAATCAAAGCTCAAATCTTGTTTTCCACTTTGTTTTGTCCATGCTCATCAAACCTTGTCTCTTTCTGCCATCTTCGATTCCATGGATGAGCTTCAAAGCTGGCCCTTTCGATTAGGGTTCTTCAACGATTGTGCGTCGGAAGAGAGAAGAGTGATCCACGAGCGCGGACGAAGTATGATTGTAGCTAACGATTTGCTTTTGCTTTAGGTTAGTGGTAGGAAAAGGGAGAGATTTGAACGTTTCGCTTCGATAATTGAGTTGTTTTGTTGGATCTTATCCTCAAACTTTGAAAGAAAAAGAGAGGAAATAAGTATTCTCTTACGAGGTTTTTTAAGGTTAATTTAACCACAATCATTGGTAGTGGGAAAAGAGATGCGAGAGAATAAAGAAGTAAATTAGAGAAAAAAAGAAAAATTATGCAATCACAAAATAAAATATTTATGAAACTTAACCCAACATTCTAAGTGATTCTAGTACAAAATTTATTCAAGAAGCTAGCTCATTGTACGAATTTATTCAAGAGGCTAGCTCAAAATGTCTCGTATTAGATAAAAATACAAATATATCTGTAAACCATGTTTTTTTTTTCGAACGATTTAAGATTGAACACTTTGTTAGTTTGACTAGACCACACATGAGAAACGAGGGATTAATTGACAAATAGAGAAGGGTTGAGAATGAAAGAATTGTCACTCCTACAGTATCGTACGCTTTCCCCTAAGTCCTGCGTGTATTTTATTTTTGGAATTGCCCAAAATGTTTTGTGTTTGGTCAATATGATAACTAGATCTGCAATTTTCAATCTTGGAAGATAAAAAAAATGATATTTTAAACTTATAAGTTGGTTAATTTTCAATCTCAGAAGATTGTGAGATTTTGCACTCCCACTAACTCACACCGAACCGAAATTGCCACGAGAATATTTTCTTAATGGAAGAATTTCGTCCGTCAATTTCGCTTATTCCATCATTGATTGTTTTGTGTTATCTTTCTTTTAAGGTTTGTCATCTTTCATGCGTCGACACAAGCATTTCATGGAAAATGACAAGACCGAAGTCTCCAGCTCTTTGCATGGTCCACTAACTCTACGTATGTTCATGGCTGTGTCTGCATGAGTTTTCTTCGCCAATGCAGACATAACCACTGTTTTAGAGAGCGAGAGAGAGAGAGAGAGAATACTGCAATCGACATCCATCAAATTCAACCCTACTTTTTGAAGAGAGAGAATCATCCAAATATTCCTGGAAAAAGCCTATACAACAATCCAAAGTCTTAAAAACAAAAAAAACTTAGTTAACTTGCTCTAACCATATCAATCAAAGATCAAAGTTTTACAGAAATTAGGGTTCTTATTTTGATCCATCGTTAAGTGGACTCTTCCCCAAACTAGAAGTCCTCAATTCTCCTGTTCTTGGACTAAACACCTCTCGTCCACCTGATCTAGGACTTGCCTCCCTCTTAAATCCGCTCAATCCCGGGCTCTCGAAGCTACTTCTCCGGCGAATTTGATCTTGATTCGGCGTCCCCGTCGAGCTATCGATCTTCGGACTGCTCACGTGTCGAAACTCTCCTCGACTTCGCGTGATTACTTCGTCCAATATCTCATCTCCGCCTACTCGGTCCACTTCCTGCTCGAGCATTTTATCGAACAAATTCGACGATTAAATCATTTTCAACTCAAAAACGATAATGATTATCGAAAAATTAAAGGGTTTGAGGATGTTACGGTTGCGAGATTGAAGGGTATGGCCGGTGCTTCTTCGTATTCTGCGGCGTCCAAGTCTTGGAGATGAACTCCTTTGAAGAACTTGGGGAGAAAGTATTGTCTCACCGGAACTAATAGCATGATCATCAACGGAAACATAACTCCGGCGATCGGAATCCACGTCAATCCGAAGCATATTAGGAGGTAAATGGTTTGGAAAATCGTAAATGTCGCAATCGTCATGAAAGGCACGGTTTCAACGAAAGTTGCATGGTATTCCTCAAGAACTCTGCATAAAATCAACAAACAATCAACATTTTCATCGAATAAAATCCTTGCTCGGTATCAAAATTTGACGTTTATTTCTTCCGTCTTACTTGAATCGTCGGCTTGGAGCGGTGAAGAGCAAGAGAATCCTCTCCCAAAATTGATTTCCGGGCAAGCTTTCGATCGCCATGAACGCGAAATACCCCCAAAGAACCGAAGTCGGAATCCTTTTGAGAAAAGGCATGGCTGCAACACATCCTCCCACCATTACAGCCTGAAGCAAATTACTCACCCGCTGTTCTTTAACCTCGACCGGTAATAAATCATCGATTTCTTTCTCGATATCGAAAACGCTCTCATCGACCGGAGCATTGATGTCTCCCATGCTAGAAGCTGCTTGAATTGTTGATTCCTTCAGTTCCTTCAAACCCTGTTATATATTCATTCATAAAAAAATAAAATATAGAAAATAATTTGGATTCAAACAATCAGAATCTGAAAAAAAAAAAAGAAATTCATCTACATGAAATGAAGATTGTTGGTAGATTAATGGAGTTTGCATTTGTTGATAAGCTTCTTGCATGTTTCCGTATAGTTCGCCTAAACTCGCATTCTTCCTCATACTTGATCGGGCTGTCGCTTCGAGTCGATTTCTAAGTAGCTGCGATGATCGAAAGATGAAAACTATTGTTGATCGGATCGAGTTCAAATCGAGAAATTAGGTTAATGATATAAAAAGATTGATCACCTGGTGCTTGAGAGTTGCTAGGCTCTTTGTATGCATTGGAGACTGTGGGATTACCCCATTTGATGGTGGAATCCCTATGAGCCCACATATTAATGTCTGCAGAAAAAATTGAGGAAAAAAACCCATTAGAGAAGTTATTACTTTCCGATCATGAGTCTGGTTCGGTTCGATTCAATTTAACCCTGTTTGTTGAAAAATCGGATCAAAATTGAACCTTTCATGGCGATCTAGTATCCGAATCGACGTGGCTTATCCCTTTGACTCTGAATCTAATATCGGGTCTTTACAAGGGATTTTTTTCTAAGAACCGGATCAAAGCAAAATTTGATTGTTTTTTCACTTGTAGAACCAAAAAAAACCAAACAAAACCTACGAAACCAAACGAACCGGATTGAAAAAATCAAAACGATAGGGTTTTTTTTCATACCAAGAAACCGAGAAGAAGCAAGTCATAATGATAAGAAGATGGCTTTCTCAAATTAAACTCTTTCTGCTGAGCAAGCTGAGAAGCCACGCTATGATCAAAATAATACAGCACTGCAATCATGGTGGCTGGAATGAAAGCTCCAATTATGTAAAGAACAGGAACATTCAACATGTCCTGTCATTTTCAAACCAAAACAACCAAATCAAAACTCGACACGTGGATCATTAAGCTAATTAATCAGCCACTAAGATCCATTAAAAACTTGCCTTGATCACAGTCCAGTTCTCGTACGCACCAGGAGACCAAGGGTTAGGGCTGAAAAGACGCCTCGGAATGCCACGTGGAATGTCTCCGGAGGGTATGTAAGAGATGCCTGTCCATATTAAGACCATGAGGGGAACTCCATAGTCGGCAATTAGGCTTCTCAGCCAACCTGTGATTAATAAAAATAGTATATTAATTAAAATAAGATATCGAACGTATTGGATCGGATCGGATCATTCAAAATAAGAACGGGTTTATTTTCTCGATAATCGCATTTTTGTATGAAGATGAGACTAACCCTTCTTCTAAAACGTTACTGTTCATCCTACGTGGACAATACGACTCAGGATAGGGTTTAGTTTAATCGAAAGAGCATCGTTTTCAAAGACATAAAAGCATGTGATTTATGTCCAACCAGATAATATCGACAAGAATAGAGTTAATCAGAAAGAACGCGCATAATTTCACATCGTTTTAACGAAACAGAAGACGTGATTTATAAAAATAAGATTCTCATTATTGTCTTGAATACTATCTAATACGATGTGTTTTCGACTAAACCCCGTGTAAATCTTACGAGTTTCGGCCGAAAACGGACAAGAACTTAGCTAGTAGTACGAGAATGTTTTGTTTTAGAAGTGAAGTAAAAGTAAAATTTTTTAGAAGTACAAATAAAATTAAACACAAACCAGAGCCATAGCGCCAAGATCTTGCTTTTCTACTTCTCAAGGCAGTGAGGAGAAGGCCAAAAGACAAAACCAATGCAAACATGCCATTCGCGAACCTCCATGAAGGTATGAACTCGACCGAGTTGGCATTTTCTCGACTCGGAACTCGAAACTCGTCCACTAATCCCTGCAAAACATTCATCGAAAAAAGCAAAAAACTATAAAAACAACAGATTTCAACGAGACATTGATCGGAGATCGAAGAACGAAGAATAAAGCTACCTTGATAGCTTGCTGCATGAAGAGCATGGCGATGAGTAGACCGAATAACTCGCCGGCGACTCGAGTGAATCGGTTGATGATCGAACAAGCTCCTAAAATCGCCATTAAAAACAGCAGAGCCGAGGTCCAAACGCAGACCCTGTAGTTGAGTTTGCGAACCAGTAAACAAAGCTTTTTTACAGAGACTGATGATGAAGATGAAGAAGAAGATCTTGTGGTAATTTCCACGAAGTACTACTATTTTTCATCAAATCAAACAAAAAAAAAAAAACAGTGTCCATTTTTTTCAAGATATATATATTATAATATTAAGAGAAAATACCGACCATCCAGTCCAGGCGAGGAAGAGAGGAGGGCCTAAATCTGGTCTTTCTTTGGCGAAGTTGAACATGAATATATACATAATCACTGTTGGCTCTGCAACTCCTAAGATCAACAATGGCTGCCCTCCAATTAATGAGTGTACTATCCCACAAAGAGCCGTCGACACCAGCGTTTGAACCGCCGTAAGAACTCCATCTGCGAAATCCATTATTTTTCTGATGATCTCTTTGGGTTATCTTTTTTTTTTTTCTATATAATTTACGGATCTATAGTTTTATTGTTGGTTTTACCAGTGTTTCGCTCCAATTGTTCACCAAATGAAATGACTGGAATTGCAGAAGCGAAGAAAATATAGGTAGTGGGAGCTAAAATCCTGTAAAAATCAACAAAAAAAAGTATCAGAAATCGGAACATGAACCAGATTCAGCATAATATCGAGATGTTGACCTGAAACCAGCTCTGAAACCTCCACTCCAATCTTGCTTATAACAGATTAATCTTCCTCTGAGATCATTTCGAATTCCTCTGAAAGGGACAAACGTTTCCTCCATTGTTGAAGAAATAAAGCTCTAAAAACCAGATCCAACGGTGAAAATGAACTGGTTTTACATGGATCAAATCACAGAAACGCCGAAAAAGAAGAAGAAAGACGAAGTCTGGGGGAGGATATTAATGGCGGCGTTAATGGTTTTTTATGGGCTGAAATGTGGGAGAAGAACGTCAACTATATAACTTCAAAAAGTAGAGATTCAGCCATGAAAGTGAAGCTCTCTGTAATTTCGTCATCAGATCCCGTGCAGGTCAACAGTAATTTCTGTGAACCCCTCTTTTGCTGTTGCCACGTTTTTGTGGAGCCTAGTCTGTGAATCATCTTCTCAGTCCTAACCGTCCGATGAGATTAGGAAAATAGGAGCTACCGCACCCAATAAGTCAACTTATTAACGTCGTACTATGTAAATCACAACCATGCAATGTCCTTTCCACCGCTTGTTTTCTTATTTTATAATGAGTATATAATTACATATATATATATATATATAATATTATATATTAATTTCTCATTTCACCTATGATTATGCCATGATATATTTGTTTATTTTAAGATAATTCTATTTTTTTCAAGCTGGAAATTTAAAATACTTTTAATAACTAGACCGACCATAGACTAATTTCTTTTTTTATTTAATGGGATGATAATTTCGTATGATGAATCTACTAAATAAAATTCATTAATAATTATTTAGCACGTTAATAAATATGTTTTTATGTAATTTTATTCGTCGTCTGTATTAATAATCTTAAATTTTAATAAATTATAAACAATCAAAATAAAATATTATTGCCAACAATAATGAAGTAATAAAACACACAAACATACAAGATCGAAACCTACATAAAATAAACTTAGAACAGCTCGACCAATTTCCTAGAATGTTCAATCTTCTTTTTAGAAATTGATTTATAAATAATTATTGAAAATAAAATATTATTACGAAGAAGGTCAGCATGGAGCCTACGCGGTAAAAGACAAGGAAAAGAGTTGACCTGATCGAGATGTAAATAATTCAAAAGGGAGGTTGCTCTTCCTATGCTTAGAACTTTCATTAAATTAAATAACATTTTTTAGAAATTATTAATATTATTTTAGCTTTAGCTTTACCATGTGCTTCGAACAACTCACTTTGGCTATCTTCCATTCATTTCCTTCACATGATGTATTATTATAATACACATGTTTTTCTACGTATAGATCTGCTATGGAGTACAGATATGTGTGACAGTTCGTGTAAAAAAATAGACTGTCTGAAATTGAATAACCGTGAAGGCTTTCATCTCACAGTACGAGAGTCACATGATATCACATGTTTTTGGTAAAATATTGAAATAAGCACTTCAAAAACACGATATAACATGCCCTAAAGGTAAATAAACAAATAGAGTTGAGCTAATATGAACTAAAAACAGATAATATTATATTTTTTTACGTATAGATCTGATGTGGAGTACAGATGTGTGTGACAGTTCGTGTAAAAAACAGACGGTCTGAAATTGAATAATCGTGAGGGCTCTCATCTCACGCTACAAAAGTCACATGATTTCACATTTTTTTAGTAAAATATTGAAATAAACACTTCAAAAACACGATATAACATGTCTTAAAGTTAAATCAACGAATAAAGTTGAGCTAATATGAACTAAAAACAGATAATATTGTATTATTATAACAAAGTTTTTACATAATGTTGTTTGCTATATGTTCATAACCAAGAAAAAAATATGTATCGATCTCGCCAATGAAATTATATAGGATTTAGGTAAAAGAACAATATTATACTGATAAAACTCTAGAATATATGTGTAAAAATGTAATTTTTCACGAAACTATTGAAGTCTGTCATTGTCATTTCGGTATCGATAGAAAAGTAAGAGTAAATAATTGACGATTAGGGTAATACGACGCACTCTTCAATAACACGAATAGAACAAAATAAATGGTTTTAATATAAGATTATCTTTTCAACATTGAACTTGGCCATGTAATGATTCAATTTGATTCGGTGATTAAGAGAGTATATGCTTAATTCTACTTTTCAACGACTTTATTCTTTGGCTTTAAAGTCAAACAAATGATTTCCTTTTTTAAATACTTAATATATTACATAATGCATGTATTATTTAATATTTAATTCGAGCATGGTCTGAAAAAATAATTTTTAATTAATAATTAGTTTACGGCTTTACGCCTCTCCCCCATTTCCTTTCCAAATAAGTGTAGTATATACCTCCACAGCTAGGATGGGCAATCATCAATTTTTAATGTCTTGTATCTATTTTCTTCTCTCTCCTCTTTTCCAACTTGACTTGTGAAGACAAAAACGATCTAAAATACTGTCAATTGCAAAGGCTCAACTCATATTATCGCCGCATATTTATATATATATTTTTCTCTCTCCTCTTCTTTAACTTGACTTGTGAAGATTGAATTAAATTTCTCTTAATTACAAAAAATTAACTTATATCAACAGTCTTTTCTCTCTTCTTTTATGTCAGTCTCACATAATTCGAGAGAGTGAAAGTAATAGTTTACAAGTCTAATTCTCGTTCTAACATAGTAAAAGAAGTCGTGTGTTAACCTTAAGAAGAAATTGGTGTGGACTTTGTCCCAAATTGAAAAATAACCTTAAGATAATCCAAAATAAATAAATAAATAAAAATATATATAAACATAGGATGGGGAATGATGAATTTGTCAATGTGCACATTATTACAAGATATTATTTTTCCGAATAAAAGGTTGAAAATATTAAAAAAAAAAGAAGGTGATGGTGGACATTTTTTAGGTTTTATTTTACTAATAAATAAAATACAATGATTAATCTAAATATTAATAAATAAATCTCAATATTATATGTTTATAGTAAGTGTAATAATTCGTATTAATTTATCACTGAAATTGTCATGAGACGACCTTCAACGCTGCCACGTGAAAGTAAAATTAAGAAAAATAAAGAGCAACTAGTCCACGTGCCAAGATCATAAGATGTGACATCATTGAGGTTAGGGCGTTACGTTATGTGGGTATTAATTATTTTTTAAAACTATATACTAATATTAATACGTGAAATCGACCTTGTGCAGCCCTCGACCACAAGGTAGTTCGACTTTTGAAAAATAACATGAACGTATAATACAAGATAGATTACATGAATCGATTAAATTAAACAAAATCCTAAAACAAATTCACAACGCACGGAGAATTATTAATTATTTCAAGAACATTTATACCTATAAACACCTACGACACACATCACTATCATGGAAATAATCTTCGAAATTAAGAAATAAATACAAGAAAAAAAAAGAACAAAAGAAAAAGTTGAGATGAACACTTTGTATGAGTAGCTAAGCTTTATTAAAGCGATGCCTAAAGTCTCAGGTTTTTGATGGTCACATCAGACCACTATTATTAAGTATTATTTTCATCCTTGAAATTAAATAAATTAATTAATATTTAAAATGGCCGTACGTGTTTTATCATCACAAAAATTAAATAATATGTTAAAATCTTCGAGATCAATGAACTTTCACTAAAGCTTTGATAAAATAAAAAAAAAATTAAATTTAAATTAAGAATAAAATATTTCTTGTGGGTGACACTCTACCCTACATTAGGAACAATAATACAAGTTGAATATGAGCAAACGTGACAAATTTGTAGTCAATGCAAGCTTGGTTTTATTGAATTATTGCCTTTGGACTTCTTGAATAATAAATAAATAAATAAATAAATTTTAAAATTTACTACCCAAAAGGACGGCTTACAAATATCATTATTAACTTACAATTTGTCTGCTGAAAAAATTAAAAAATTAAAAAATTAAANATTACATATTTTTAGGACCCATATCGATGGACGGGGATTTGGACTGATATTCGTTGTGTTAACGATGTGCGTCGAATAATCGATCGTATTCGAAGACATAAGTTGATGTCGATTTGTAATCATGCAAGTGAATTATGTTGAAACTTTAATAAAAGAAGCATGATCATGACAAGGCAAAAGGAAAGGAGCATTGAGATACACCTAGGGAAGGTGTTTTGAGAGGCCATGTTTTCTTCTTTTTGAAGGGACTATTTTTAGGGTTTTCTTTCAAATGATTTTGTCTAGCACACCACCCCAATTATTTAGGGTTTTGAGGGCCAAGACAAAACTTGTTGTCAATAGAATATGAAATTTTCAATACCAACCCATTATTTTTCTTGTTTTGGTTGGTCATTCGCTTAATGTTTCGGGTTTGTGGGTTCGTCGAAATGACCGAAAAGATTGATTCGTTCGGGTGGTATGAAAGTACTATCTAGTAGTTCATGAAAAAACGCGCTAAATTTTGTTCAATTTTTTGTTTATGTAACGTTTCGATATTCATTAACTGGCACAATATTGTTTGATTCAGGTCGAAAAACCCTAATGATTGTACATTTCGGTATTCCATCTCAGAAAACCACTTCCAGATAGTTTTAAAGTCGATAAAACTATATTTCGTCTCAAATCTGGTTCCTTCCATTCTTAATTCAAAATCGTATTAGAAGCATGATAGTTATCTATTTAGACACTCTCGGGCTTACTTATTGTACTCTTAGCTACTACGATAAAAAATAAAATAAATTGTACAACCCGTCCAAAAATTGACATTCATAGTTATCTATGAAGAGGTTGGTCAATTAGTGGTTGAATTATTTGATAACAACATCAATACAATTATTTACATGTATGTAAGCATTCACTCTAAATCAAAACATCTTGGGTTCAAAATCGATCATGCAATTTGGCGTTATTTCTAAGGCTGGGACCCGCAGGTACAGATCGGTTTTTGACCTAGAAAAAAACCTACCCGGTGGATGCGGTTATCTACTTAAAAAACCGTCGGTTAATCAGTTATTGGCCATAACCGACCCATTTATCGGTTCGGTTATGGGTTAGTTTCGGTTAATGACCGTTGTCAAAACAGCAGTTTTAGACCATTTTTTGCTAGTTTTATGCTGATTTTCTTCTAGTTTTAGACTGATTTTTCGGCTAGTTTCATGCCGATTTTCTACATAATGCATATTCTTCCTCAAACTACAAAGTTTCTTAACATATATCATCTAAATAGTAAATACACAACAAATTAACAAATAAAATTAATTAAGCATAGTTCTACAACACAAACATAACATATCATCTAAATAGGATAACAAACCGAATTAATGTATAACCTCCACATTTGATAACCAACACATGACGTATCATCTAAGGCAAAATAAACTTACTATTTATGATACCATATTAATCCTAAACGAAAACATGTTAAAGATACCATAATATAATTGAAATCAAATCCAAACAGTAATGACATACTATAAATCCAAATAGTCAATCCAAACAAATCCAATTCAAATCCTAGAAATGTGAAAGCAATAACTATATATCCAAGTCCAAAATAAAGTAAAATAATGCCCACGTACAAAGGGTGAAGATGTCTCACCTCACCTATAGTAGAAAAAGAANCAGAGTTCCATCCAATCTATGCATTTAACAATAAAAAACCGAAAGAGACAAAAATATATAACATTCCCAGAGAGGTAAGCGAAGAAATCAGAGGAAAAATACATATAGGTCAGATAGATAACTCTTCTCGTCCTCTAGTTCGATTAGAAATAAATAGAGCAGCAACTCACTAGACCAAAAATCCAAATTTACTGCTTCATTCTCAAGTCAATATATGAAAAATGAAACCAGATTCATAGATGAAAAATCATTTAAATGCATGAGCTGGGTCAAGAGCATCGACACGTGAATATTTAGGAAATGAATAAACCTTTTCAGAGATACCCGTCGCAAATGAAGAATCGACAGAGGCGAGTCGGCGACTGTGAGGCGAGGGCTGCGAGGCAAGGGCTACCCGGACTGGACAGAGGCGAGTCGACGACTGCGAGGTGAGGGCTGCGAGGCGAGGGCTGCGCGGACTGGACAGAGACGAGTCGGCGACTGCGAGGCGAGGCAAGGGCTGCGCAGAGTCGGACTGCGACTGGGAGCAGTTTTAATTTAGGTTAAATTCGGTTCGGTTTGATTTATCCAACATAAAACTGAAACATAAATCATTTTTCTCCATAACTTTGGTTCAGATAGTGGTTCGATTTTTAAACCATAAAAAACCGAATGAAACCCACCCATTTGATCGGTTTGGGTCGGTTTTCCGGTTTTATCCAACTCATTTGCCACCCCTAGTTATTTCTATTAACTTTTGGTTCGGGTTCGTCTACATGTGGCATGTAAAATTGGATGTATTATTTTTTAGAACAATCAATTTGGTTTTGGATCAGATTTGATCAAGAAAATGTTGAAACCGAGATTGATTCTCGGGACGAAAAGACAGCATGAACGGGAGATATAAAACTTTAGTGTAATAAATATGCATGATTGACTTTCATTCTCTCGGGTCCCCAATGTGTATTGTCGTCTAAGTCTATGCAATTTGCTCATCAAAGTTTGCCTTTAGTTCAATTATTGCTTCAATTTTGACCCAAAAGTATATTTGTAATAATAATAATAGTAATAATAATTTTGCTAATAAAAGTTTTTTTTTTGTTTTTAGGTACTTAAGTGTAATTAGGTTGTGCCAAATGGTAAATTTAAAATTGTCATTTGCTCGAAAAGTATCCGGTAGCTTTATAATTGCGGTATCATTTTACGTTGCACAAAAACATATCCCGACGCCAAGATACAAGTCGAGAATAATGGATTATGAAAATTTTAATAAAATTAGGAAATAAATAATTTCCCTGTAGATAGGGATTGTGCGTCCACCCTACTCGATTCGATTCCTCCGCTACTATAGTAGATTTTCGGGTATAATTTACTTATTTGAAATATGTTGTATCATAAGCTTTCGAGTCATATTAAAATCAAATTCAGAGTCTAAAATTTGACAGCCAAAAAAAGACTTATTATTATAAACAAATTTCCTTTTATGGATATTAAAAAAAATGTATAAAAAACCGAGAATAAGTACAAGACAGTGAACTAAAAAAGATTCTAAAGATAGCTAACATTATCCTTAAGTATGTCATCATACAACTCAGCTTCAAATGCTGGCATACAATTAAGAATGCAAAAATTTGTTGGTATCGAACATAAGTTTAGTAATTAAACATGCACGAATTTTGGTTGTTTTCCTTCCAATCATACACTATGCTAGCCTCGGTTCGTATTTTAAGCTTTGAAATACGAGCTCGTGCTTGTAAGATATGCGAGAAGTTGAAGTCTAGAATTGAAAATTTATTCTCGGATTGCATCATGCTACTCTATACGAAACTGCAGTAGAATTTGAGATTCTTAGAAAGAAAATAGATTTATGTTTTCAAGCAAGCGAAAACTCCGGGCCACGATAGTTGGCAACCCACCAAGCGATGTAGGGGTAGATATTGAGGACGATTCATAAATGAGCTTTACGATCTTAACCAGCATAACAGGTTTTGGGCATTTTCCAAGAATAAAACTGAGTAGATTTCGACTTAAAATAGACAATATAAGTTAACTTGTCGAGTGCTATGTGATCCTAATTTACAAGTTTGTAGATTATCATGTATGGAAAATAATGGTTATAAAGGGTCTAATAATGATGAAATTAGAGCAAAGAGAGAATACTATATACCTTCTTTCCTCGCTTGTTAGTGTGGTTGATTGATCTGTCATAAGCGCTACAGACGGCCTTGGTAAAGCAGCCAAATGAGCTGTGAATTCTAACCGGGCAGGGCCTTGATTGCCGAGACTGTAAAAGCTTAGAACCACCGAGAAAATCTCTGCCAAACCTTCGATTATGTGTTGTTTCTTCATATAAATGAAGGAAATAGCCTCTATTTTCTGATCTCAACCATGAAATTGTGTTATGTGAAGCAATCAAAATGAGGTACAATGGTACAAACCAGCTGCAGATCCTGGACTCTAATAGGGGAAGTCCAGACAATAAGTGGTTCATATCCTTTAGGCCAATTTTTTCATTATGGATTCCATTGTTCCGGTCGAGACACTTTCGGTCGAGACAGTTCCAATCGAGACAAGACTTAATGCTATTTGTCAAGTTTCTAACAAGTCAACTTACGATGCACTTGGCTAGAGCCTGCAAGAATTTATTCTTGGTTTAAATTTAAAAAAACGTTATTCTAACCAGAGAAAAATCAACTTATAAGTCACGCACCAGTATAAATTATTGACACAGACACACCGTGAACACAAGTCAGATCAGATTAGTTTTGCTCCATTTTGAAATTAGTCCACGCAGTCCATTTTTCAAGCTAGATTCGAACCATCAAGTGTGGTTCTTATGATTTGATTTTCATCAATAGTTCTGAACGTGTGGAACCGATCGGGGAAGAAAGGGATCATGTCCATCTTTCGGCTCTTTCGGACGCATTGGGTGTGCCTATACGAGTACTGTACCTAGATCGAAGCAGTTGCAATTTCAGTGCCGGTGTCGGTGTGAATTTCTGCGATTTCGTGCCTGTGCCCGGTGATTTTTCAGAATTATCACGTTGCTTTGTGCCCTGGTACACGAGGTAACTCAGAACGAATAATTAAATTTTAGTTTAAATTAATTGATTAGGAGCAATCTTATATATTTTTTTCTTGTTCTATCATCTTGAAAATAGCTGCATTATTATTAAAAAAATAATTAATTTTAAATTATAATTAATTTTAAATTATAATTAATTTTAAATTATAATTAATTTATATTAATTCTTGCATTATTATTTACACATGTCAAACAAATATTTTAATATAAATATAGTAGTATTAGTTAAAATGTTAGTATTCTTTTAAAAAATAAATTGTATTTTTAACTGAAGTTAAAGAAATACACTGTCAGTACACAAGGATAGAGCAAAACCGGTCGGTTCGACGGTCTTCTATACTCGAACCGGGAAATAAAAACCAACTGCGTTACTGTTTCCAGCTTCACCGTTAGATCCGCTGCAGGTTCTATAAATAAAAATATCTAACCCCCAGTGTTTTACGGGAAAGCATTGGCTGAGAGNCTGTACTCTAATAGGGGAAGTCCAGACAATAATTGGTTCATATCCTTTAGGCCATTTTTTTTCATTATGCATTCCATTGTTCCGGTCTAAACACTTTCGGTCGAGACAGTTCCAATCGAGACAAGACTTAATGCTATTTGTCAAGTTTCTAACAAGTCAACTGTACGATGTCATTTGGCTAGAGCCTGCATGAATTTATTCTTGGTTTAAATTCAAAAAAACGTTATTCTAACCAGAGAAAAATCAACTTATAAGTCACGCACCAGTATAAAATATGTCCACGCAGACACACGGTGAACACAAGTCAGATCAGATTAGTTTTGCTCCATTTTGAAATTAGTCCACGCAGTCCATTTTTCAAGCTAGATTCCAACCATCAAGTGTGGTTCTTATGATTTGATTTTCATCAATAGTTCTTGTGTGTGGAACCGATCCGGATCCGGGAAGAAAGTGATCATGTCCATCTTTCTGCTCTTTCGGACGCATTGGGTGTGCCTACACGAGTATTGTACCTAGATCGAAGCAGTTGCAATTTCAGTGCCGGTGTCGGTGTGAATTTCTGCGATTTCGTGCCTGTGCCCGGTGATTTTTCAGAATTATCACGTTGTTTTGTGCCATGGTACACGGGTAACTTAGAGCGAATAATTAAATTTTAGTTTAAATTAATTGATTAGGAGCAATCTTATATTTTTTTTTCTTGTTCTATCATCTTGAAAATAGTTGCATTATTATTAAAAAATAATTAATTTTAAATTATAATTAATTTATATTAATTGCTTGCATTATTATTTACACATGTCAAACAAATATTTTAATATAAATATAGTAGTATTAGTTAAAATGTTAGTATTCTTTTATTTTTTTTTAAAATAAATTGTATTTTTAACTGAAGTTAAAGAAATGCATTAAGTACACAAGGATAGAGCAAAAACCGGGGTCGACGGTCTTCTATACTCGAACCGGGAAATAAAAACCAACAGCGTTACTGTTTCCAGCTTCACCGTTAGATCCGCTGCAGGTTCTATAAATAAAAATATCTAACCCCCAGTGTTTTACGGGCAAGCATTGGCTGAGAGCGAGCGAGAGATCTTCATTTGGTAAGAGATTTTGTTCCTTTTGTTTTCACAATTTTGTTTCGATTCCTGTTTGCGTTCTGCCTTAGATCTGTCGTAATCGGATCTCGATTGTACTTTTCTCGATCATTTTGTATGATTAGATTGTTTGCGGTCGATTTGTTTTGCTCTTATTGAGTTTCGCAGATTGGCTTTTTTTTTCTTCTAATTTTGCTGCCTTGGATGTGTTGTGATAGGATCTTAATTCTTCGTTTTCTTCTTTTACTTTCCTCGATCATTTTATATGATTAGGTTGCTTTCGTTCATTTTGTTTTGATCGTGATGAGTTTTGAAGACGCGTTTGTCTTCTTTTTTTTTTCCTTCTAACATCCCTGCTAGTTTCGCGATCTGTTGAGATAATCTGTGTTAGTGGACGGTTTGCATTTTGTTGCTTCGGCAGATCTATGATGCTCTCATTGTGCTATATGGTTGAGTTTTAATTGATTTAAAGATTGAGAGAGATGAAGAATTGGAGCTTGATCTTTATATGTATCTATGAGATCTAATATTCGCCTAAATTTGATTTTGTTGAGATGCAACTAATTCTTCGTGAGTTTAAATTGAAGGCGAAACACTTGGTCCCCCATTTTAGATGAATTGATTATATGCTTGTGAATTTTCAATATTTTAATATAAATACAATCTGAATTGTCTATCTGTTTATGAAATTAAAGTATGCAAAATGGTTTTTTTGGGGAGTGGGACAGTTATGGTGTCTTATTAATATATTTTCCATTTTTTCTGCAAGTATTTACTATGGATGTAATCTTTTTCTTGTGAAAGGATTTCCATATTGATTAATTTCGCCTTTGNTTAAGTAATTTTGCATTCTGAATATTTTCAATTGGCCGTATTTATCCAAACTTTATGAATTGTGTATTGTTCTAGATTCGGCCACTGTGGAGACATTACTTCCAAAACACCCAAGGACTTATCTTTGTGGTTGATAGCAATGACAGGGACCGTGTTGTTGAAGCTAGGGACGAATTACACAGAATGTTGAACGAGGTTTGAGAAACCCATTTTCTTTGTTAGAATAATGTTAACGCGAGAAATGTGTCCTTTTCATCAAGTTAGTACCTTTTGTGTACTAACAGGACGAGTTAAGGGATGCTGTTCTGTTAGTTTTTGCAAATAAGCAAGATCTGCCGAATGCCATGAATGCAGCCGAGATTACTGATAAGCTCGGCCTGCACTCTCTTCGCCAGCGTCACTGGTAAATATCCCGATCTCTTTTTCTCTCTTTCTGTCTATCTGTGCTAACTTGCATGCATACGTCGCAGGTACATTCAGAGCACCTGTGCCACGTCCGGTGAAGGACTGTATGAAGGGCTGGATTGGCTCTCAAACAACATTGCAAACAAGGTGATCAATTCTCAGAATCTGAAATTATAAATTCTACAAATTCTTTTCGGATCATCAGACTGATATATTTTTTACCTGATTTCAGTCATAGAATTGGATCGGTTCGACTTGCAATTACGGCGGAAAGAAATGTTTTGATGATGCTCCGGAATTCGTAGGTCATTCTCTCGAACATTATTTCTACTTTCGATCAATTGTATTTCATTTTATCCCTCGTTTATTCTGACTGCAATTTATCCGGAAACAAGTTTATAATCAACAATTTGTTAAAGAAAATCAAGGTACAAGTTCTTTTCAGTGCTGCTATAATTCGTTGTGATAATCATGTTTTGCTCCATAAACATGGTGTTTCTGCCTACAATAGTGTCGTGGATTATAAACTGCGGCCGGTTTTGTCAACGGAATAGTTTCTCGATAAATTAGTGGAATTTTGAGTTTGTCTATGAAGGTTAGAACATAAATTTTAGTATTTTATCATGTATTTTTCAATAAGTTTGTGCATGAAAATTTTATTTTTAGAGTGTTCTACGCTGGTGCATCCATGTTTGTGCGATTTCATTCAACAAATTCCAAAGAGCGACTTGTTCGCTAGTTCCATTAGCACTTTGATTCTCTTGAAGAAACATTGCTCGATTTCTGCCCCCACCCTACCATCTGCAAGAAACATTTTTCCCGTCATCCAATTTCACGAGTCAAGGGCAAAATTTATAAAAATTAAAATATTTGTATTGTATTTAGGTCTAATTTTAAATTTTATGTCATATTTAAGGATGTTTCTGGTTTTGTCAGTTTTTAACTGGATTTTGGTAGTTTTTTGGTCAAATTTTAAATGGTTTGGGACTTTTTTCTTATATACGTTTGTATTTGGTTTATTTTAATAATTTTTTTTACTCAAAACAATTGGGGTTTTCTCACCTCTAATTTGTACTGTTAATTAACAAAGTGAGGAAACCTAGTCTGGGCTAGAGGATATTAGGCCCATATGAATATTTTTTTTTTGTTCGGTTTTAAGTTAGATTCATTCTTGTTTTTGTAATTTTTTAATTGTAATTCTGTTTTGATCATTTTAGCTAGTTTGGGCTAGTCTTGATTTTATCTTTTATTATATATATATATATATATATATTAAAATTAAACAATATATATTCTAA
>QAOC01014029.1:19143-82638 GCA_003255005.1 Begonia fuchsioides
TTTTTTTTTTTTAATTTCTTTGTTTTAATAATATTTTTCAAAAAGTAATTCTTTGAAATTTATTAATTTATTTGTTTATTTATTGAAATTAGCCGCCATGGTTTTATCGTTATTATCTTGATTTCTTCCCAAAAATATTCCAATGGTCTTTGTTTTGTTCATCATCCTACTTTTAATTAAACTCGTTAAGTTAGTGACAACTTGCCTAGGCATAAGGGGACGTCCACATCGCTCACTGAGGACACTGTAGATGATTTATAATTGAATATATTATTAATAATCAATATAACGTGTTATGAGATGATATAATCTAAAAATAAAATTGTACGAGTTCTGCTTAAAATAGATGATATTATTCTGACGCTTCAAAGTTCCATAAAGATGACTAAGCTATTAGTCTCATCTTTAAATAGTAAAAATAATAGATATTTAATGAGATTTAAAATCGTTGTGAATATCTTTAAGTAGTAAAAATAATGTTATTTAACATAGATCGTTAAATGTGTTAATTAAAATTAACGAGTGTGTCATGGTAGAAATAAAATAAAATTGTACGAATAAAATTATTGCGATTATTTATCACTTTTTAATAAAAGAAAAATATATTTAACTAAAATGCAGCCCACCCACTAATAGATGGTCCATTTAGAATTAAAAAAGACAAAAAGAATACCACTTTTTATAATCCTAAACCATCATGCTTTCTCCCTTATACTTATGCTTGTTGCTGTACAAATTAAAACACCCCATTGTCAAAGGACCCATCGAGCAATTTTCTCATATCGATCCATAAATGCCGACACTAGTTTACTTTTCAGATTGCTTCTGCTTCGTCCTATAACAATCAGATGGTCATCTTGTCGAATTTTTTCCATTCTTATGAAGATAAGTGATTAGTAAAGTACTCAAAAAGATAATTTTTTCTCAAAACAAATAAGTCTTCTAGAATTCCTCGTACTTTCAACACTAGATTATCCACTTCATATCAGAATCAAGACAAATTTATTTTCGAGAATATCTAAAAAAATATTTTATTAAATATGAAAGAGAAATGTACTCGTAAAATATTCAATTTCTGCACAGATGCTGGTATGGTTCAGGCACTTACAAGTGACATAATTTTCTATCGTTTTTGAATTCAGACAGATATAAGTTTGACGAAGGGTTGAAGATAATATTTTGCCCTAGCTCTCCCTTTCATATTTGATTGAGTAGCCAATTAGCTAGCTTGTGAATGATATAGTGTAATTCAATGTCAATGAAAGTGGACGCAACTTCTTAGGGGAGGCCCCTACTTGAAGTGTGCTATAGGTCCTATAGACAGCCATTTACAATGTACAACTCATAAAAGTAGATGCCCATTTAGCCTCCCCTTCTCCATCACAAGGTTTTTCTGTTTATTCAAATGTAAGAATAATTTAAAATTAGAAAATGAGATTATTGAAATTTAATATGAAGAACCACAAAGAAAAAATTAAAAATCACGTGAAAAGGTAGAAATTTCATTGAAAAAATCGGGTACGATAAGTTTTGTGACTCTCTAATACGTAGATAAACTCTAATCCTGACAAAAAATATTCATTAAAAGACGATCCTTATAACAAAAAATCGCTAGCATAAATTAAATATTCACCTACGTAAAATCAATGTAAACTGGACATAAATTAAAAATCTTAAATATTGAAGAAGTGGCCGAGAAAAATAAAAAATTGAGGCAAACAAAAGAAAATCTTAGCATTAAACTCTAACAACGACGATAATAACAAATTATAGAAAAAGAATTCAAGATTCGTTGAACAAATCTAATAAAAATTGGTTGGCTTTTTTAATCGTTGCTCATTCTTAAATCCTAACTATGTTATCGATAAACCCTAATTATGGTCCAAAATCCGAAATCATTATCTTAGCATTAATTTGAAGATAGTTTTCCTACCTTTAGAGCTCTTCCAAGATGTGTTCGTATAGTGGATAAAGCGCATATTATATTTGTTGAAAGATGCTTGCCAACTAAATAATTTGTAGAAAATCTAATGGAATCTTATTGAAGTGGAATATTTTGGTAAATATTAAGAGAACAAATAAGGTCATAATGTATGGTGTCATCTTTGATGACATCATATTCATAGTTAAATCTTATTTCGCATTCCTTTCATCAACTAATTATCGATTAATTATTTTTATTTAATAATAAACTTGGGTTACAAGTAAATATATACTGTAACAAGACAATTTAACTGTAATGTCTTTAAATACTGTCAATATAATATTATCTGTTTTGAACTGTAATCTATGCAATTTGTTTTGAAGTTAGCTTATAACGTGTTATACTCGATAGGAAAAAAAATCTATTCGTAAATGATGCAATTTTCACTCTTCCGAGTGAAGTCACGATGTATATTATACTCACGTTTGTGAGTTAGACCCTCGAATAGATCATTGATAGTAACAAGATATTCATCTCAATAGACAAAAAGATAGTTTTTGAATCAAAATATGTCACAAAATTTCCCCCTCGAACGCTAATTCTCCAACATCTAAAGTTGTGTCCAAATATTGGAACGGCTCGGATTAGCTCTAATTCTTAGTCGCCCACAAGATCAAAGTTCTAAATCTCTAAAATGTTTAATCCAAAGAAATGATTCTAGGGAAGAGATGAGAAAGGAAGAAGGCAAAAAAAAAAGGTCAAAATGAGAGCATATAGTAGTCTTTCGGTTGGAGTCTTTAGCCTTGACTTCAATAGTTGATTGGCTACTGTCTTCCAACAAATAATTGTCGTTGGATTTTGTAGAGTTCTTGAATCAACGGCTAGATTTTAAAGATACAATTTCTAAGAATTTAATTCCATTAGACTAAGTTTAACCCTAGAACAACATCGACTTTACCGTGCCCAAAGGTATTTGGAATTTGGAAATTTTATTGTAGTTAACGACTCGCTAATCCAACATAAATCGACTATTTTGATCGGATCAGATAGAATTAATTTTTAATTTAAAAAAATGATGTGAACTAGAAACCAATCTGACATTTTAGGTTTGTATTGGACGAGATAAAAAATACGATGAGATTGAGTTCAGATCTAATTTTACAAGATCATATCCATTAGATTAAATTTGTTAATCGATAAAATTTAAAATCTGTAAAAAATATAATTAAATTTTAGTTAGTTTATGTCGAAAATCTGCTAGTTTGAATTTTACCACAACCGAATGTAAACTTGATTTAAAATCAACTAAAAAATTTGGGTTAAATATGGATGAGATCAAGTTCAAATCTAATTTTATAGACTAGACTTGTGAGACTCCAAAAACATAAGGGACTGGTTGAATTATTTTTGGCTGCTAGCTTTGCGTTCAAGATAAATTCATCTGCACTCAAAATACACATTTGTCTGACATAAATACAAATAAAATTCAATAAATCTCATTATTTCAAGGATTAATAATTGAACGAAATTGAAAAATTGAAAAATTGAACAAATGAACATAAAAAGGGGTTAGGAAACTCATTAAACTTGAAATAGCATTACTCTAGAGGTGGGCGAATCCGACCCAACCTGACGATCCGATCCGATCGGATTGGAGCAGATCGGATAAGATAATCGGTAATGTTATGAAAAAATCAATATGATTTTCGGATTGTTGTCGGATTTGGATCTTATAGGATTGAAATCCGATAATATCCGAATCCGACAATCGGATTGAGATATTTTTAATAACCCCAATTCTGAACCTCGAGTCTCTGAATATCTTCGATCGATCTTCATCTTATCAATTCCGAGTCTCCGACACTAACTCCATCGCCCAACGCCGACGAACGCTCAGCTAAGCGTAGGCCTCCGAGTCTACGACCCTGAACGAACTCCGAACGCCGACAACCCTAACCTCATCGCACTGCTGCTCCGTCGAGGTATAAATTTCTTTCTTTTTTTTAATCTGAATGCATGTATTTTTTTTAATTTTTCAGATTTATTGTTCAATCACTGCATACTTTTGTCGAATTTCAGTTTCTAGAACTCACAATCAACTTTTGCTAACGAAGACTTGCTCTTGCACTGCATTGGATGGATTATCGGGAGAAGTTTTTTTTGTCAATTTATCGGATCCTATCCGATCTGTCGGATTTGGATTCGGGTATTTTGAGTTTTCAACGCTAATCGGATCAGATTCGATAATTTGATAAATTATCGGATTTACAGAAATCGGATAGGAGGGATCCGAAGCCCACCCATTCAATGAAAAAGGAAGCGTGTAGACAGAAAAAGTCAACGGGTCAACTCAAAATAAAGACATATTTAGCTTATGCTAATTAGTGGTCTGCTAATACAATATAATACTAAATACTCTAGCCCATCACTGCTTAATCATCATTAATTAATTCCTTAATTCACTCCTCTTCTTCTTCGTCCCAAAATATAAATACCCTCCATTGTTAAATCAACGAGCTCAACAAATCTTCCTCTCTTCTCTCTCTCTCCTCCCCTTCTTTCTCTCTCCAAGAGATGGTGAGAGACTGCAGCTCTGCAACCCACCGGAGCCCGGCGGAGATGGCAGTCAAAAAAGGGCAGTGGACGGCGGAGGAAGACGGCGTTCTTTTCAACTTCGTTAATACCAACGGCGAGGGGAACTGGAACTCCGTCGCGAGGTCAACTGGTTCGTAAAAGAAAACATTTTTTTTTTCTATTTTTTTTCGAATTTCAGTTGAGATAAGAACTGGGTTTTATTCAGGTTTGAAGCGGAGTGGCAAAAGCTGTAGGTTAAGATGGCTGAATTATTTACGTCCAAGTGTTCGACGAGGAAATATTACACTCCAAGAACAGCTCTTGATTCTAGAGCTTCATTTTCGATGGGGAAACAGGTATTATTTTCTTGATCTTTGGATAAATGGGTATCCAAAGAATATGGATTTCATGAGATTAATGAGCTTTTTTTGTGATTTTTAAGGTGGTCGAAAATAGCTCAGTTTTTACCAGGAAGAACAGACAATGAGATTAAAAATTATTGGAGAACGAGAGTTCAAAAGCAGGCAAAACAGCTCAATTGCGACGTAAATAGCCAGCAATTCAGAGACGCCATGAGATTCGAATGGATTCCACGGTTGCTCGAACGGATTCAGACGGCGGCGGAGCACAAAACCACCGTCTCAGACGACCTTAATTCCGGGTCCACGGCGGAGGAGCTAAATTCCGCCGTGACTTCGGTGGAAGCGTCGGAGCTCCGACCACCGTCCGTTTTAGATTTTCAGAATTCAGGTGGATCGCCATCTGGGTCGGCTTTGACGGAGTGGGAATTGGATATCCAGGAGTGGTTCGACGGCGGCGATTCGCCGGAAAGCTTTTTAAACGATGAGTTCTGAGAAACTGAGGAAGAAGAAAGTTTAGAGGAGATGAGATCATGCTGTCGTCATGCATACGCATATGACATAGTTATTGGATAATTGCTAATTCTAGAGAGAGAAAGTAGATTTTGTTTTTAAGGAAAAAATGTTCATTAGTTATGTTTATATGATGATGAGATTTTGATTTTATCCCTTTAATCTTGTTTTTTATTTTTTATTTTCATCAATTATTTTTATAAAATAAATTCAGTTATCTAAATCATATATTTTTTGATAAAAAAAATTAATTTTTTAATTGTCTACTTCTCTTAAAAGTTAAAAGAAAAAGTTCATCGAATCGAAACAATATCCGTTCATAATGGCCAACAATTATCGATGAATTTAACTTTTTTTTTCTTTTTATTTGCAAACCTTTTAATCTACATTTTTTTCAATTCTATTTCCTTTCGTACGATACAAGAAAACTCGTATAAAATAAAAAAAAAAAGTCTAAATAGACCTGAATTCACGACTCCATTTCGTATTGATGTGTTACACGTACCAAAGACGTGTATAATCGATTGAATGATAGTGCATGTCAATTGTGCACATATGCATTAGTCTTCTCCGAAATTATCGTCACATATTTGCAAATTAATTGTCTTCAAAAATTAATAAAAATAACTTCGAAGTCGTTCAATATATTTCCTTAATTATTCATTTTTTAACGCAGTTGAAATCTTTCCCTTCTCGACTGTCGATTTTCGTTAGATCTTCAATTTCATTGCCTCAATATGATCATCAATTCCTTTAAATTATTAAATATTGTCCCGAGAAAAAAAAAAGGAGATCGAAAAAGAAAAAGCATTGATGCACGAGCAATTGAATATTCGAACTACGAACAAAGACAAAATTGATGCACGAGCAATTGTAATCGATGATTACATCGAGATAAAATTTGATTTATCACACGAAAAAGCTTAAAAGTAAAGATATTTCTAAAATTAAACTTGCAATCCAATACGCTAATATTATTATCGAGAAAACTCGTTGAATACATTTGACGTAATTTGTAAAAAAAATAAATAAATAAATAAAAGAAAATAATCTCAACATACTTCCAATTAAGTTAACATTTCGATTTTTCAAACAATTCGAAAAATAGGTCAAAAGAGTCTTGCCTGAAGAAAAATAGTTCAACCTCTAGTCGATTCGCGGAGACAATTAGAGCTATTCTTGACTTTCGATAAAGCAAATTATAACGATGGTTTTATTCGTCCCTACTATTAATACGATTATCTATTAAAACGAAACTAAAATTAGAAGAATTTTATTGGATAAATTAAAAATAAAATAAAAATGGAAAAATTATTAGGATTTATTATTTGTAAAATGGTTTTTTCGCTTAAAGTTTATTAATTAAAATTTTTTTAACAAGAGAATAAAACTTCAAAGTCAAAAGTAGCTAGGGATCGTTGACTGAAGCACCAATTGAAACAAGGAAAGTCATCCTTCTAGTAGGAGTCTCATTCTTTGAAGCATTTTTTGTTGAAAAAAGGAAATTCCTAAACCTTTCTTCTTCCTTTTTATATTCTTAAATGGGTAGCTGTAAATTTGTTGAAAAATTGGTAGGTATTTTGAATTTTCATGTATTTTTGTTCGTATATATTTTGTTTCTACGTTAGCTACGATAGAATGTATGTTGATGAGTGTTCTTCGGTTCGTTTTTTTACTTGAAGAGAATGAATTATCGAAGTGAGCAAGTCGAATCTAGAAATCTTAGTTTCCTTGAAATTCTACCGCATATTAGTGAAGCTTGAGTTTCAATGATTTGATATGAGGATGATTCTAAATATTAGTGTTATATGTTATATTAAGTATCTTTGGTACATGACTTGTCAAGAATATGAATGAGCATAACTCTGGACCGAGACCAGAGACGTAGTCCAAATTAAAATGATCAGTTTTGAATCTATTGTAGTCTCAATTTTTAAATTTATGAAATTGAGAATGTAACTGTGGATGAAAAATGATACAAAATCTAATAAAATTTAATTTAAAATTACTAAAAACTCGACATAAATAATAAAAATATAATTTTATTTTATTTAAATATATTTTATTTTTATTTAAAAGTATATTTTATTATTATTTGAAATATATTTTATTATTAATAAATAAATATATTTTATTTTATTTTATTATTTAAAATATAGACAAACAGACAAAATTGTATTTCATTGTTTCGGTTAATCCAAAATCGACCAAGACCGTAGGGTGGCCACCTCCAGTCAAGAGAGTGAAATCACTCAGCTGGTACACCTAGTGAAAGGAAGGACATTTCATGATTTTGATGATGGTATAAACTAAGTTTATGTTAGTGAAATTTACGTCACCCTTACAAAAGTGAAAAGTGAATAATTTATGAATTGAGTTTCTTTACGAGTAAATATAAATTATTTTACACTTATTTAAGAAAAAACTCAAAATAAATAATATTATACTATAAAATTATTAGATTTCATCACAAATAAAACTTTAAATTAGGGTTAGCTCAACAATCCAAATTCTCAAACTTGACACTAATAATGATCATGGTAGAAGCCAACTTGACCTCCCGTATGGTTTGGTCGAGTCATCTAGGTCGATATTGCAATATGATAAGATGACTTTTATTTAACTATCTAATTCCAAGCCATAATGTCAAAGGAGCTCAAGAATGAGACGTGAATTTTCTTTGGGTAAGTAGATTTTCATTAAAAATATATATATATAGTTTTTTTATATAATATAATAAAGACAAAAGGGAGAAGTGGTAGAGGGTATGCCCTCGGATTCATCATTTGAAAGTAGAAAGCAATACTTTCTTTGCACCTACACTGACACACTTAATCAACTATTTCTTTCCTTACACATGTGACCATAAATAAGTACTATAATCTAAGTTCTAATTTCTTGATTGATGAATATTAACGGTCAAATACAATTTTTACCCATGTTTATCGTGAAAGAATGTATCATTCAGAGATGAAATCGTGCATACAAATCGTTACTTTTTTCATATTTTTCATGCACTAGACATTACTTCTCAATCAATCGATTCTTGTGTATGGTCTTTCTTTCAAGCTTTATTGCCTATCTCGTGAATCACAATATCGTTCATAATTCTACAAAAATGGAAGAAATGTAGGTCGACAGAAGACTTTAGGCATTTTGTCGGATAGTTAAAATAGTATCGACACGTAACCAAGTCCATAAACATGGGTAAAACATTTCGAACGTGTATTTGTGAAATATATTTTTTAAAATAATGTTTTTATTTTGAAATGTCTCTTTCACAAGTTGCACAAATTGCAAGATGGTGTGTTCATATAATATGCATTTTGCATGTGAGTGCTACCACTTTTAAGTGCTAGAGAAAATGCAACATTTTAACTGTGACCTACCATTAAATCAACGTGCTCACACTACAATTGAAAAATCGAGCACTTCCCACTCGTCAATATTTTAGCTCGTTTGTCAATTTCTACGATCGATACAAATTGACCTAAACAACTTAAGTTCACTCTATATGAACCGATAAAAAAAATCTCACTTTTCCACAATCGAAAAAGTTCTTTCCGACAACTAACAACGTTGATATATCGATCAGAAAGAGATAAAACCCATGACTTTTTCAAAAAAATAGCTTTCGCCTGTTCATACCTTACGAACTCAATGCTCATCTCTGTCGTACGTAGAAATTCCTTCCCGTTGAATCTAATCATCAGTGCCTCCATCAACAACAACAAATGACGCCATTAACGCTCCAAGATGGAGCTTTGAGGGTGGAAGATGAATTACAGGAGGAAAGAACCACCCACAAAAACCTTAATACATAGAACCCATTTGAAGGTGAGGTTCTTTCTCATGCATTTTCTTGTTGTATGAGCCTAGTTAAAGAGTTAGGCCTTCTAACTCAATTATCATTTTAGGTTTCTTTAGATTCACTAGATGAAGTTTAAGGTTTGACTGATTTTTTATGATTTTTTTATCGACCATCCACAAATTCATCCACGAGATTGTATACTACGAACGTATCGTGGACTCGTACATTCAATTTTGGTCATGGCCTCTTTCTTTAAATATTTAGGCTCGACAAGAACCATACTGAATGTATCGGTTTTTGTTCTGTTTGATGCCCCTATTGTCAGAATTATTTCGAATGAGATGTAAAAAATAAAAATGACATAAAAACTATGCTTGAAAATTAATTGTCGTTAAATTTTTCTTATATATATATTTAATATTAATATATTAATGAACAAAAGCATTTTTCTTGCATATATATATATTAATGACCTAAGCATTTCTTACACACATATATATATACATAATATAATATTAACATATTAATGAAGGAAGCATTTATTCTCTCTTTATTCTGATACAGAGTGATCCACAAATTCTCTAAGGTGTTTTACCTCCATTAATGGCGCCTCTGAAGCTCATCGCCTTCGACAAAACAAACAATGGAATCTCTCTTCTGTTTGACTCCCTCTTCCTTTCCCTGCATTTCCCTTCACTCCCCAAAATCTAAAACCTCTCTTTCCCTTCCCCGCTGTAGCTCGGAGAGAACCACAAAAACAAGCTCAAAAAATTCATGGCGGTCGACCTCGCTCGGATTTTTCGGCTCGGGTTTTCTTCTGGGTCCTCTGATCGATGGAACTAACTCTCGAGTTCATCTCGTTGAGTATCAATATGGTTCCATCGATATTGGTCCACTTCACACAAATATCTTCGTAAGTTGATGAAATTTCGTGCCTTAATTTTTATCTCTCCGTCAATATTTTTGGATCTTTTCGCTTCATTTTGAATTTGGTGCCCTTTTCTAGGTTCCTTTCTTGCTTGGATCCTTTTACACTTCTGTTGGATTGATTCAAATATATATTGATGAGAGATTCTTGCCCAATGTCCCAGACAGAAGCTTGGAGAAAACTCGGTATCCTTAATGTCAGTAATTNATTTTGAATTTGTCGCCCTTTTCTAGGTTCCTTTCTTGCTTGGATCCTTTTACACTTCTGTTGGATTGATTCAACTATATATTGATGAGAGATTCTTGCCCAATGTCCCAGACAGAAGCTTGGAGAAAACTCGGTATCCTTAATGTCAGTAATTTTCTTCAATGATTGAACGAGCACTCCATTGATAGAACTCACAGTTGAAAATTCACTTGGAATGAAGAATATAAACCAGCTTTACCTTGCAGATTTGTATAATTTAGCTTTACATTGAAGATAATTTTACATACATTGAGGATGGATAGAGTTCGTAGCTTTACTCTAGAGTATAATCTGATTTTTTCTGCATTATTTGGTTAAAACTGGGTGTTTTTTATATGGATTGGCACCAACCTCGAGCTGCCTTTATTGTGAATAAGATCGATATGTACAAATTTCTGTGAGCTGACTAAATCGACCCAAAAATTTGGCGTAAGAGGGGATATAATGCTTGGTTGAAGAGTTTATAATCTTACATTTCGTACAAGTTATTTTCAAAAGTGAGTTCTATTATCGATTAATCGGTGCATTTTCGAACTAAAGCTCTTTTTTGTTCTAGTTTTGTGACCATAGCTTACATCAATTTATAAAATAAAATAAAATAAAATTCTAATAAGATATTAACATAGACTACCAACTTAGCTCAAATAGAATTCAGGTCACGCTAAATTTTATCAGTTAATAAAATAGATATTTAAATTTTTTGTGAGCTAACTAAATCGCCCTAGAATTTTGGCTTAAAAGAAGATAGAATGCTGGGTTCAAGAGTTCATAATCTCACAATTCATACCGACTATTTTCAAAAGTGAGTTCTATTTGATGAATCAATACATTTTCTAACTAAAGCTTGTTCCTAATCTAGTTTTTCAGTGACCTAAAACCCTGAATTATTGTTGATTTGGTTTTGATTCAGATCATTGGTATTATTCATTGAATTGAGCGCTGAAATGTACAAAGCTGGAGTTGCAGACAATGTGGAGGCCTGTGTGTTATTTGCATTTGCAGAGTTCATATGGGTTCTCTGGCCTCCATTGTTGGGGTGCCCTGTCCTCTGGCTGAGACTCCATTGATGAAGTATGTGTTTCTTCTTCACCACATTCTTGAATGAAACCCTTTTAAAGAAGAAATCACTTTATTTATTGCATTTATGTTTAACGTAAAGTATAATTTAGTATTGAAATTTGGTGATCGTGTAGAACAACTGATGCGATACAACTATTTTTTTCATTTTTTTTTAACAAAACGACTCATTTTATAATAAAATTCGTTAATGTTTTGCGTTTTTTCGCTTGTAATGGTCCTTTTAACATATATTGGGTATTACAGTCCCGCTCTGTATTGGGCTTTCGCGTTTGCCTACAAAAAGAAGAAAATCCGTGGTTCTTTTCATACCACATCGATAAGCTTTGACAATTTACTGTAAATTCATAAGGGAAATTTGGGGCACGCAGAGGAAACCCGTCTGTCTGTCCGCCCACGTTAACGGCGCATGGTTTCCGCAAGACGTCATCGGGTATGCCACGTCATCGGGTATGCCACGTCATCGGGTATGCCACGTCATCGGGTATGCCACGTCATCGGGCGGATTTCCTTGTGGGCTGGGCTTACAACGGGTCCTGGGCCCTGACATCTGAGTTAAACTAGCTGGGATGGGTTGTGCACTGCGATTGGGTTTTATAATACATGGGATGACCTGGTTCATTTGGGCGGGCTTTGGCGATGCGGGATGGGCTACCCCTGCTGTGCTCAGCTGGCCAACGGTCAAGTGGATGAGGAGAGAGAAATTACATTTTGTCAATGCTTCAAGATTCTTGAGACTTCCAATCCCTGAAGGCACCAGCTTCAATCACACAAATCATTGTGTTTGGATGAACGTGCATTATCAATTATTCCAATCTTACTTGATCTTTTTTTTTTCATCTAATTGGAAGATTTTATCAAGTTGAGAATAAAACCTGCCAAAATAAATAATTTCTATTTTCTCTAAAATTTTCTTGCTTTCTTCAAAAATAAAAATAAAAACTCATGCAGGGGTTAGTCAGNATAAAAACTCATGTAGGGGTTAGTCAGCTGGACAATCCCGTTTATCGTAAATTTATCGCGATGGTTGCTTTCGGTTTTTGGTGCTGATGAGAAGAACAATTAGTCTACGAGGTAAATATTAACAACCTTATATAATCAAATCGAGTAGTTTTTTTCTACTATGCTTGTGAAATCATGTTCTTGTGCTAGCTTTATCTTGTATAGCTTTATCGTTTTGCTTCATAATTGCTTAGAATTGCAGAAGAAAAATTAAGAGTTTTTGTTTTGTTTCTGATTTGGAGTGGATAAAGCTTAACAATTTGGGTAATATTTAAATTGGACAAATTGAATTTCTACCTCTAAGCTCTCTTCGTCTCAACTCAAATAAAAATATATAGATATCATAATTTATTTTAATTCGATCTTGTTCAAGTTGAAATTGTTGAATTAGAGATCGATAAATGAAAGAGTTCAAATATCTTTTAACTCGAATAAACTATGTCGTATTTTGAGTTCAAATCGAAGCATTTAAATCATACACGACATAAATAAACATGTAATTCTACGATCAACCCCACAAACGTATCGATTCGACAAAGATTTTTCGACATTTAGGGAAATTCATATGATTACATGAGCACGATTTTATGGCCGAAATTCGATTATTCGATTATTCAAACGTTAAGTTTTATAGGTGGGCTAAATAAGTGAAGTTGAACTGTCCTTGAGATGGATATAATTAAAAAAATTAATAAAATGTGAAAATTGGGTGCAACATTTAATTGTGTGACATTTAATTTAAGGTGGTTCAGATTTTGTCTGACATCTTGTTGGGACATTAAATTGTAGTTAATGTCATCTGCTTAAGCTCCTGCTTGGCCATGATTCCAACTTTTTTTGTCACATAAATATCTACTTCTCACGTGTTCATTTAATTTCTTCAAGTTTAGGATAATTCTTGTGACGGATTTTAAAGATAGGCGTGTTTAAGCTTTGTTATCGATTTATGCGATGTATTGTAAAGATCGGTGTATTTTCAATATGGATGGACAATCCAAACCGACCCACGATTCCCGACTTAACCCATTGAATTTGAGTTGGATCGGGTCGATTAAAAAGTATATTTTTTTATATTTTGGTTGGTTTCAATTATTGATAAACGAGTATTTGGCTCTTTATTTTTGGTTAATATGTTATTTTAAATATCATAATAATTTTATTAGTGAGTGAATGACACGTAACGTTCATGTCATTGGGAGATATTTTTCTTCACTAATTTTATATATTAGCCTCTACGTAATCTAAGATTTTTAAATTTTTATATTATAATGCAATAATTTTACAAGCAATTGTATTGGAAGTGGCAATCAGATCGAATAATCTGCCAATCCGACCCAGATCGGTTACTTAGTCAGATTGATTTTTAATTTTAAAAAAATTAATGTGAACTCAAATCGAAAACAACTCAAAATTTTGGATCAAATTTGGATCAGATCGAAGATACAATTGGTTATCCGATAAATTCTAAAATTTGTGAAAAAATAATTAAATTTTTAATTAGTTAGATTGATAACCCGCGTATTTGTAACTATAAAACGAAAAGTAAACATGAATCAAAACCATCATGAAATTTTGAGTTGGTTTGGATATGGTGAAATATACGATCAGATTAAGTTCAGATCTAAAATTTGACCCATAAAATTATTTTCTATTATAACTTACGTTAATACTTTAATTTTATATCATAATTTCTCACCATAACAATTAGGTCACCATAACAATTAGGGGTGGGACCCATAGATTTGAGTAAGTTAAAATCTCAAAATGAGTGGATTTGACAAATAGATGATTAAGATCAATGTTCAATTTATTTACATTCTCTAAGTTTTAATTAGTGAGGTACTGGGGCATATTATCAATTACCTTTATACTGGGTTAAAAGTGACTTTATTCTAAATTTTGGGACCATTTCATCACCATCGTAAAGTCAAGGGCCAATTTTGCATATTTTGTTTTTTTTCAACTTTTAAGCTATTGACGAAACTACCCTTCATCCATGGAAAAAGTGGAGGGAAACTGCGATTAAAGTAGCGAAGATTCTGACGAAGGAATCGCACTTGTAGCGTAGGATTCAGCTGAATGTTCTTCGAAGTGATCATCAACTAAACCCAGAAAGGAAAATGAAAAAAAGGAGCAAATTTGATTTTTTTCATCATTATCTGTTCATCGAAGAAAAAGAGGCAGAAGATCAATGATCTCAACAATGTCTTTGATCGTCTACATCTTGTTCAGAGACGCGTTCTTCAAGACGGGCTATCGTACGGATATTTGTTTTGCAAATAATGCTCCGATTCAACGCTTCAGAGTTGACTTTCGAGGCAGATCAATAAATGGTGGGATTTAGTTTTCGTAATCGAAGCTTTGAGTTTGAAAAACCCCGATTGAAATGGCGTTTGTTATGTCTTAATTTGGTATTTCATTGACTAAAACTCTTATCGACCACCTAGGGTTCTCGCCTACTTATCATTTGCTACGATTTTTCATTTAATGTTCTCCTTTATGGCGGTTGTGGTCTTTTAACCTAACGAGGCCGCTGTGATGTATTTATTATGGCAGATTGTCTTGGTAGCAGGGGAAAAAATGGTTAAGCGTCGAATTCGGATTAGTCGATTGTAGGTTATTTTGATCTTGTTTTTGTAGGAGAGATTTTTCGATTGTTGCTATGATGATCGAAGTTGGTTTCGTCTTTAAATTATAAGTAGTTCATCTTTTCTGATCTTCTTTTTGTTTTGGGGTATTTGGAAGTTTTTGAGGTTGTGGAGCTTATCATTAATGGAATCGATGAATAAGTTGCAACCATCTACAAGTACCCCATTAAACATCTTTTGAACCTTGTTCCTCTTCTTTTTTATGTCCATATAAATTCAATTTTTTCTTCTTTCTAATTCACCTCTCGATATTCTATATTTTTTTGTTCTTCACCTCCTTTAATTGTATAACCTCTCTCTCTCTCTCTATCTTTCTCTATCTCTTAAGTTGTTTTTGTGCTCAGTGGGGTATTTGTATAAGCTCTATCTAATCCCTGAATCTGTATTTCCACCTTCTCTGTTTCTTCTTCTTCTTCTTCTTCCTCTAGACTTGAGTGAGTGATATAACTTTGGTCTTCCTGTTTTCTCTTTCTATTTAACCATCAACTGGTATAAATACCTCTTGATGCTCGGTGTTCTCTTCAAATCTGTAATTTCTTTCCACCCTTCTTTGGTTTTAAGCTTGGTTTCTTCCTTTTTTCTTCAGCTGTATGCATGCTTCCTCCTTGTTTTATGATTTTACTTTAAAAATGCTTTGAACTTCTGATCTCTTTTGTTCTTTGTTTTGAAAGAGTAACTTTTGTACTGTCTTCTTGTAGAAATATTCAAAGCATGTCTTCAAGAATCCATGTTTTTAATGATATTCTGTGTTTCAGGTTTGACAACAAAGGAGAATGAAGCTGTTCTCAGTTAAGGTTGAGGAAGGAAGTGAAGGGCAGGATGGGAAACCATCACTCGGTCCTGTTTATCGTAATCTCATCTCTAAAAATAATTTTCCTGCCTTTTATGAAGATTTGAATACAGCTTGGGATCTTTTCAGGTAATTTTTGTTGAAAATAAGGTTTCTTTTTTATCATGTTTTGTCTGAAAACACAACAATGAGACGGATTTTAATCTTCTGAAATCAAATCCGGATATACAATTTGAATCTAGACAGTTATAACAGAATGTGGCATAATAGTAGCTTAAATGGTGTATATTAAGCTTCGAATGGAAACACTCTGCACTGATATTTTTATTATTTACGGTAGGTTGATTAAATAGAAGCTGTTTCTTGACTTCATTTGATTGATCTATAGAAGATCTTGTATGACAGTGTCTCAGTGGAGAAGAAACCAGGAAATAAGATGCTTGGATGGAGGAAGATTGAGAAGGGAAAGGTTTGATTGTAGCTTCATGAAAAAAAATGCAATTTGAGTTTGAATGATTTTTTTAAAAAACTTGTTTGGTATTTAGCTAGGGCCATATGTCTGGAAGACGTACAAAGAAGTTTACGATGAAGTTCTTCTCGTCGGTTCCGCTTTACGAGCATCCGGGGCTGAACCGGTAAGCACTAAAGACTGTTCGAACGAGCTTCGAATACGAAATCATCCTTAAAAACTAGAAATTTAATTTTTTTTTCTTGTTCGTTTGTTTGAATTTTTTTCCCAGGGCTCTCGGATTGGGATCTATGGAGTGAATTGTCCTCAGTGGATTGTGGCCATGGAGGTTTGGTTTGAACATCTTGCTGATATTGACTTAACATTTCTGATTAATGTTTTTAGCCAACAGCTGAGATTTTTTTTTTGAAATTTTGTGTAGGCTTGCAACGCTCACAATTTGGTTTGTGTCCCTCTTTATGACACACTTGGTAAATTTTGTCTTCTTGATTTCGATCTATTAGGGTTAGTTATTTTGTATGTTCTAATTATCGTTTTAATAATTAATCCAAATAAATTATATATCTATCGCCAAGAACTATCTTCAAAAGGCGTCTTACAGTTAATCTAGATTATTCATCTTCTTAACTCGAGTAAATTTTCTTTGATTCTGAAGGGAATGTTACTTGCAGGGCCAGGAGCTATTAACTACATCATTGATCATGCTGAGATTGATTATGTTTTTGTCCAAGACAAAAAAGTGAAAGAGGTACATAATTTGATCTATAATTGTAACTCAAGGATAGAAGCAATGGCAGAATCTGATTTTTTTTCTATGTTTTTGCTCTGCAGTTGTTGAATCCGGAGTGCAAATACGCAAAGAGATTGAAAAGTGAGGACGAATCGATAAATCCAATTTCGAAATAAATGAATAACATTTTTTTACCATTTTATTTCTTGTTCTAGTCATTGTATGCTTCAATGAGATGACCAAGGAAGAGAAGAACAAGGCCATTGACATTGGGATCAAACCATTCTCGTGGGCCAAGTTTTTTCAACTGGTCAGATTTTTCAATAATTGAACGAATCGATAGTTTTATATACGTTTTTTTGAAGGGTTAACGAATTAATTTTTTGCCAGGGGAAGGAAAATCCGTCCGAAATATCTCCTCCTCAAGCGTCCGATGTCAGCACGATAATGTACACGAGTGGCACTAGTGGATCTCCAAAGGGTGTCGTTTTAACCCACGAAAATGTCGTATATTTCATACGGGGGATTGATTTATTCATGGAGCAGTTTGAAGACAAGGTACTAAGAGAGTGAAAATGGCAATCTTTGTTTCTTTTTCTTATTTATTTGTTTAATTTTCTTTCTTTTTTTTACTTTTCAATGTTCGAAAGATGACAGAGAACGATGTGTATCTATCTTTCCTGCCTCTTGCCCACGTTCTCGATCGAATGATCGAAGAGTATTTCTTTTGTAATGGAGCTTCTGTTGGTTACTATCACGGGGTAAGCTAACTGAATTAGCAACTCTTATTTCCCAACGCGATGCTTATTAATTGACGCGATGAGTAATTTACCATAATTATTGATATTTTATCTTATTCGTTACGTTGGTTACACAAAAAATGTGTAAAAAGAATAAGATTAGAGTGTAGAATTACATGATAAATTTAACATTGTTAGTAGCAGTTAAGAATAACATTAGGTTTAATTTCTTATCATATTTTTAGTTCAATAAATATAATAAGTAACTATTTTAATTGTAATATATTAAATGTATTTTAATTATATTAATCACAACTCAAAATATTAACATGTACGTTAAGAAAGTAAATCTAGCCTTGCTCAACAATTAAATATTCTTAAATATTCATCGTTTTTTCTCTTTGGAAGGACTTGAATGCAATTAGAGAAGACCTGATGGAGTTAAAGCCAACACTTCTTGCTGGGGTACCTCGAGTTTTTGAAAAGGTCCACGATGGTAAGAAATATTCGGGCCATTTTCGGTTTGAAAAAGTCATAATTTTTTGTTTCCATCTAACGGATATGGTACGTTTTTCAGGTATAAAGCAGGCAGTTCAAGACCTTAATCCAATACGAAGAACATTTTTTGACCTGCTATACCGACAGTACGATTTATTTTGTGTATTTTCGCCGTTATTTGCTCGAATGTTCTATGTTTTAGTGCATATTCCTCTGTTGCAGCAAACTTTCTTGGATGAACAAGGGCTATAAACAGAAAAATGCATCTCCTTTAGCTGATCTCCTAGCTTTCCGGAGGGTTGCTCTCTCTCTATCTTTCTCTCTCTGTCTCTCCCTCTCTCATTGTCTTCAATATCTTGTTCATTCTGATAGGTGAAAGCTAGATTAGGAGGTCGGATTCGACTCATAATATCCGGAGGTGCACCTTTGAGCTCAGAAGTCGAGGAATTCCTTCGTGTCACATGTTGTGCGTTTCTCGTCCAAGCCTACGGTAAAAAAATAGTTTCATTCGATGTCAAACTCAAACTTCCTAAGCAAGTTCATCTGTCATTCTCAGGTTTGTTTGTTCTACCAAATTTCAGGTATGACCGAAACTTGCGGGGCAATTACGGGTGGATTTCCTGATGAATTAGACATGATCGGAACTGTGGGGGCAGTTTTACCGTACAATGAGCTTCGACTCGAGGAGGTGGCAGATATGGACTACAATCCTCTTCACGACCGAGCATGTGGAGAAATATGCGTCCGAGGAAAGACAGTTTTTAATGGCTACCATAAGGATCCTGAATTGACCAAAGAATCTTTCAAAGACGGCTGGTTTCATACAGGTCACTATCGATATCGATAATTTCTTTTGTTTTTCTCATGTCAATATCGATTTTTTTCCCCTAATTTCTTCNTCTTCACGATCGAGCATGTGGAGAAATATGCGTCCGAGGAAAGACGGTTTTTAATGGCTACCATAAGGATCCTGAATTGACCAAAGAATCTTTCAAAGACGGCTGGTTTCATACAGGTCGCTATCGATATCGATAATTTCTTTTGTTTTTCTCATGTCAATATCGATTTTTTCCCCTAATTTCTTCTTTCGGGTCTGCAGGAGATATCGGCGAAATGCTTCCGAACGGGATCATCAAGATCATCGACCGAAAGAAGAATCTTATAAAACTCTCACAAGGAGAATACGTCGCACTCGAGTACTTGGAAAACATATATTGCATTCACAGTATGATCGAAGATGTGAGCTCGAACAATACTTTTGTTTAATGAAATTTTTTTCTTTTTTCTTTTAAATTGATATGAATTTATTTATTTTCTTTTTTACCGAATTTGAAGATTTGGGTCTACGGAAACAGCTTCAAATCGGTGCTCGTAGCGGTGGTCGTTTTACAAGAAGAAAACACCATGAAATGGGCATGTGTAAATGGCCATATTGGTTCATTTGATGAGCTTTGCTCCCTTGAACAGCTAAAAGACTATATTCTTAAAGAGCTCAAGTCCATAGCTGAGAGAAACAAGGTACGGTCGACCAATCCGGTTCTCATTTTTTATTTTTTTGGGATTTATGAAACGGGTTCAAGATTTGAAAGGTCACATTTTTTTCTCTTTCAGCTAAGAGGGTTTGAGCATATCAAAGGAATTGTGCTCGAATCGAGACCGTTCGATATGGAACGAGATTTGGTGACAGCTACGTTGAAGAAGAAGAGAAACAACTTGTTTAAATACTATGAGGTAAAACGAATCTAAACTTGGATTTTTGAATTTTTTATGGAGATTTTGACGTATATAGTTGCTCGGGATTTATTCGATTATGTTATGCAGGCGAATATCGATGAACGCTATGGAAGTTTTGAAGCCAACAGAAATGGCAAGTGATGGATTGTAGTGTGTTTTGGCTTAATAGAGTCTGTACTTGTTTTGGAATTATTTATAGTATGTTTCTACTAGCTGCTTGAATATTTTAGATTTGTATTGAATATAAATGCTCTCACAAACTCGATATTATCATCAATTCCAATTGCTCGTTCAATTTGCGTCGAATCTACAATTGGAGAAAGACGGTATTTGGGTCGATTGTGATGGAGCTCAAGTAGGCGGTTCGAGCAAAACTATCGTTTATGTAAAAGTGAGATTTTGATTGGTTTATTGAGCAAATCGATATCTTTTTCTGAGATCTCGAGGTATGTTTGAAGAAATTAATGATAATAAATCTAATAAAACCGTATTATATTTTTTGTGTAACTAGCATTGTGACGACAAGATGAAAATTGGGTCGAACCAGTTCTGGGTCTCGGGTTGGTCGGTTCAGCCCACGACTATGTCATCCAGATTTTTGCTTTTATTTATTTTTTTATTTTTTGCAAAAATAGCTTTTTGGATTCTCACACTAGAATTGGAATCTTCCATCTTGATTGCCAAATTCTAATTTACAAAATTGTTGACTGTTAGAATTCCAAATTGATATTGAATGCCCATTCTCTTTTCAAAGCAAACAAATGTACGGGACAAACTAGAGGTAAGAAGAATTAAAGAAACAATTGATTTATTTACTTAAAATATGCATAAATAATTATATTTATTATAATATTATTATATTTTCTTTTTCTTTTTCGGTTGAGTTTTCGGTGTGTTGGGTTTGAAGAAGTCTCGGTGAGTCACTTTTTTAGAATTTTCTGTTGGATTTTTGTCGTTTAGAGTCGATTTCTTACAAATTAAGAACCCATTAAAAAATATTAAAATAAAAATATATATCAGGTTAATATTCATTACAACCAATCAGGAAATAGAAAATTCAATCTACAAACTTAAATAAATAAAAACTAAACCGGATCATTTGGGTTTTATACGAAGAGTAAGTTAGTAAAACAGAAATAAAATTAAACAAGTAATAAAATAAAATCATTTTATTTCCTTATCTATTCCTGGTTCAGCATATGAGATGGAACAATATCTTGAAGAAGCCCATGGTCGGCCATCGAAGCCAAGTCTGATCCTCGCTTACAAGCTCGTTTTTCACCGAGAAACATGGGATTCCGAGAAGAAAAACCGCCACCGAGATAGTCTAGGCGGTGAAAGCCGGACCCGTCGGAGACTGGCGGTGCAGCCATGGTTAGGGTCGGTCGAGCCATGATGGGACTCGGGTGCTTGTGTTGGCCTTCGTATGTCGTGACCACGATCGTTGGATCGTCGAAAGATCGCTCTACTCGTTTTTTTACCGTGCATGCAGCACTTGTGCAGCGATAATAGCTCCTAAGTTGGATCAAAATTGAAAAAAACAGTATAAAAAAATTGTGTATTTTTGTCGATTAACAAGAAAATAGTTTGAAAAATGTGAAACTTTTTTGGGATTTCATGGAAGTTAGTGACTTTGGAGAAGCACCTAGGGAATGGCTGATTATAAAAACGATAATAGCACATTGACTGATTATTTTTTATGTATAAAGGGTAAATTTTAATTGATTTATTCTAATTTATTTATTTTTTGGGAATTTTTTTATATATCTGTAAATTTCTTGAGTTTTTTAAAAGAATTTATTACTGTGTTTTTAGTGTTAATTCGATGAAATGAAGAGGAAAAGGGACAAAATAGATTGATTTACGGTGAAAATCAGTAAAAAAAAATTACCTTGGAAAAGGGCTGTTCTTGACAGCTTTTTGGCCGTACTTTCTCCATCTATATCCATCTTCCAGATTATCCACTTCGCTCTTCGTCATGAATGCAAATCTTGCTTCTCTCTCCTGCTTTTGATTTCTCTTCTTTGCTTTCAATCTTCATCCCCAAAATCACCAAATTTTTTTCAGAAACAAAGAGAAAAAACCAGTTAGATTTTCAGCTCTCTTCCCCCATTGATCGTCTTTATCAAAAACCAAGAAATAAAACTGTGTTTTTTTTGCAGAAAAATTAAAAAAAACTAGACTTAAAATAAAAGTTGAGTGAGTTTTTAACTCAAAACCCTAGAAAACTTGGAATCACACGGAATTAAAGAACACCCAAACGATGGATAAAAAAACTTACTGTTTCGGAGTTTTTTTCTGATGTTCTTCGTCCTGGTTTAATCCCTTAGCCTGGTCGTGATTATAATTCACAGAATCTTCAAAAGAAGAAGATGAAATGGTGGAAGAGTTTGGGGTGGCTGGATAGTTGAAAACCTCTGAACAGTCTTTGAGATTCTCGGTTTTAGGGTTTAGAAATGGAAAATCGAAAAAGTCATGAACTCCAAGGAGATCCATAAACCCTAGAGATGTCTTTTCTGCATCGACGAAGTCTAGGATCCCTGAAAATGGATCACTATTTGACGAAATCTCAGAAGATAGTATATATCCTTCATGTTTCTTCTCCTCCATTACTGCAGAAGCTTCCCTTTCTTCATCCCAAAAACACAGAAGACAGAGAGAGAGACAGAGAGAGAGAGAGATGAAGAGATGATGTGGGAACGGGGGAGGCAGTTTTTGAGTTGTGTTTTAGAGAGAGAAGGGAGAATGGGGGGTTGTTTTTTAGTATGTTTTAGAGAGAGTGACAAAGGAGAGAGAAAACCGGCAAGTGTAGGTCAAGGTTAAGAACGGTCGGAGCTTGGCCGGTGGAAGTGGTCCGACATGCTGGTCGATGTTTTCCGACGTAGGGTTTTGACTGTCAAACCGGTTTCATCTGGTCCAAACGTTTCTAATAATGTAAACCATTTTTTTTATTTAATATTATTTTTTGAGCATTTGTATATCAGATTAAAAAATCAATAGTTTCGGCTAATTACATTGTATATTATATGTACCTTATATTAAAATAATATAAGATTAAATATTATTATAAAACACGTGACATGATTATTCTTCTAATCAAAATATTATGCTCGATTAGTCACATTTTAAGTTCATATTTTTACATGAACTATAAATATAAAATACGTACGAAGATATACACAAACATACGTATACGTCGTTAAAATTTACTTGAATAACGTATTTAATGAAACTATATCATATCATAATTTCATTAAAGAATTGTGATAAGAACTTAAACATATCATTACTTTTTTCAAATGCATGAAAATTAATATGGATGAATCGATAAAAGTATGTTTTTTTTAAAAGAAAATAATAAAAATTATACACCCAATATCTATTTATATATATACATATAAGGGTGTGACAATATATAGTTATACACTCGATTACTTTGAAATTTTAATTTGAAAATTAAATGTCCTTATGCAACTATAATAATGCATTTTTGTAATTGTAATTCCAACCCATGACCTAAACAAATGCAAATGCAAATGCTATTAGTTGAAAGGTGAATGCTTCGATAAATTATATTTGACTATTTATATTTGACTAACGTTAAATTATGAAAATAGATAATTTTATTTATATATTTATTTAAAGATTTAATCTCAAGAACAAGACGATGCACGTGTGTTGTAGACATGATGGGTTGGATGACATAGGTTTCGTGCAGTATCAAGTATGTGTCTTCCCAAATTGCATGCTTCCATAATTATGTCTTCCCCTTTTCTAGTCGTCTCTTTCTTTTGTTTCTCCTTTTACTTCTTCCTCTATTTCGTGTTCAATTCAATTAAATATCTACCCTTTTATGCACTCTTTCTAGATAAGAATGAGAATTATATTTAATTTTTAATTATAAAAACACATAAAATAACATAAATACTTAGAAATAAATTATTATTGAAAAAAATTGAGTAAATTGCATGGTCTAGCACACCTTCCCTTAAAGTGACCTTCCATTGCTATTTCATGGAAGCTGTCTTCTTTCCCAACGTCTCCATCCATTTTTTAATAAAAAAATAAAATAAAATAAAATAAAGTTACATTTCATATCATTAGATAAGTTAAATATACTTTAGACAATAAATTTTTGTATTTTCATATGCTATTATTTTTCCAGATATTATTAAAATAAAAATTAAATAATGATGAAACATTTTCAAAAAATAATGGGCAGTTAAAATATATTGAATTCAGCTCCATGCTTGTTTTATATTATATTATATTATGTCATATGCTTTTTAATGCTGATTTTAATTAATTCTAAATTTACGTACTAATTATATGATTAATTTATATATTTAATGTTATTATCTTATTGTACTATCTTGAATTTATTTAGTATATCAAATATTAATTGCTCAAATTGAAATATAATTACTGTAATACATAATTGTGATGGATAAAATAACTGGCACTTATTTAGTACTTACTGACTTACTGCATGGAATATCGATGAACTAGGGTAGCTTTTTACGCGGTTATGGTTTATTATTATTATTATCTTCTGATCGTGTACGTGGACACTTTGTAAATTAAAAAATGAAAGAACTTTAATTATTTAAATATCAAATCTATTTTTGTATTTAATAATTGTAACGAGATCAATTAATGACGGTGACTGTTTGACTAGAATTCGCTTGTTTATTACGTTTTGGGACCCCAAAAGAGACAAAAATATTTTAAAATAATATTCAATAATGTCTCTCTCCCTCTCTCTCTCTCTCCCTCTCTCTCTCCTTCCTTCCTACATAGCCCATTTTTTTTTACTAGAAGAACAAAAGATTTGACTATGGTCATAAGTCATCTTGTAATTTAATTGACACCCTATTCGAGTCAAGTTCAATATTTGGTCTAGATTATTTGTTGCCTTTTGTTAATGTCAATCTACCCATTTAAATGTTGTCTTAAGCTTCGTGAGACATCAATCCATAAATTATGCATTAAAATATGCTTGCTAAAATAATTTTAGAATGAGGAAAACTTCTTGCGATTTTCAACGATTTAAAATACTTTCTTCTTTTCAACGATTAAGTTTACAATAACTTGCGATAGAAGTGAAAATTTTACTTTTCATTTCTCAAAAATTAATGCGATGCGTGAATTATGTTTAACACGCGTTAGATATAATTTGGAGCCAAACCCTAATTCTATTTTAGGGTAACAAGAGTTGTAATTAGTGTAGTTCATCTATAATGCTCATTGCACCATAGCTCGGTTATTTTTTCATTTCTTGAAAATTCATGCGATGTGTGAATTATGTTTAACGCATGATAAATATAATTCCGAGCCAAACCCTAATCCTATTTTAGGGTAACAAGAGTCGTAACTAGTCTAGTTCATCTATAAATGCTCGTCGCATAATGTATGAAGCCTTCACCAAAGTCCCAATAATTAAGATATAGTTATTTGACTTCTTCCGAAACTTAAATACCTAAAATTCTACTTAATAATACAATCATCTTCTTTGAGCCAAACAAATTCGATATACTTAAAAATGCATCGTAATAGTTATAGAAAAAGTGATGGATAAACCGTCACAAGGAAGAGTTACCGTACGAAAGATAATTTTTCGTTGAATATTTAGTAATACATGGAGAGATGAAGAAGATGCACCATTATTGGAGAGTTTGCCTAAGAGTTTTAAGCAATGTTGGACACAAATTATTAGCACTACCCCACCTTAACCTATGACCTAATTACTCATTTGGCTTCCATTAAAGCCATACACCAATCCACTGACTTATCTATTTCTTATTTTATCCTAAACTTTCAAATCAATCATATCAAAATAATTCAACCCATTTTCTCTCTCCTCTCTCTCTCTCTAATATATATATATATATATTGGGCTAAGGCTTTCTAGAAGTTTTGAATATAATTGATAAAGTTTATAGGCTACCACTTTTATTGATGCATGGGATATACGTAGGCAAAACAAATCTTGAAAAATAGAAATAAAATATAGATATTCTCCGTAAGATAGCTATCCAAGGAACATGGACGTGCATTCTCTTGAAACCCTTTTAACTCTTAGCCTTAAGTATTTCATTCAAGGGAGAATTCCTTGTTTTTTTTACTCTCACGAATCATGGAATTGGTTGGTTATCGGGTTTTGGATTGAGTAATTAATGATAAAAAAATATTTTGGTAGTTCGTCATCGTGACGATTTGGTGACGACCTTAGGGATATACTCTTAATACATTATTTATTTGTGTAAGTCATGAATTATTTAATTAAATCCAATTGAAAATTTTAAAAGATGAGGGTGCACATGGTGAAGTCAAAGGTGTCACTCAATTTATATTTATTTATTATATGCTTTTATAAAGATGCGTATAGGGGATTTTGGACTAAGTCAATTGCAATAGGACAAAAAAACCCTAAATTTAAGAGTTTTTTTGGTAATGTCTATTGATTGGTAGTATCTCTTGTACTACATTACTTGATTCTAAATGTTTATCGATTATTTCAACTTACTATTTTGGCCAAGTTTCTTAATTTTCATTAATGCAAATTTGAATTAAAAAAAAAAAAAAGAATTTCATGTGAGAAAGAAAATTGTTTCGCGTGTTGAAAAGATCTAATAAACACAGAGCAAAATAATTTGTTTTTTTTATCTATTTTTATACGATCAAATGGACGTGCAACATTGTATGATACTCAAATTAGTAATTATTGATGAAACACATCTAAAATACCAAAATTTATGCATGAAATCTTACACATCATACCATAGTTACGTGACATTTCAAACTGCTACAAATTTTTTTGAAAATAATAATGGCTAGGGGTATTTTGGATCATGGGCCCATTGGTTAAAGAACTTATGGCCCAAACCAAATAATACAAGATTTATCTGTAGCTGCAATCATTACTAAATAAAATCACGTCACAAAATTTAAATTATATTTATTATATCAATTTAATATATCAATATGTATAATAAAAAATTATATTAAAAAATAAATTTAATATTAATCTTTGAAAAATAAATACCACTTTATTTATTCAACAAATTGGTTTTCATGTATTAATGATTAGAGGTCTGAAAATGGCTAGAAAAATACCCAAAAAAAGCAGAGAAAATCAAGAACTAGGGTTTTAAAATTCAATCATTCAATGCTTTAACCATAATCTGCATGATTCTCACTCTGGTTTCCAGTGAAAATATATAATCAGCTGCCTCTCTAAACAGCCCCGAAAATCCATCAGATTGATCATCGTCCCTGTTAGGAGCAAGCTTCCTTAGGGTTTTGACCTTCCTTTGCAACCCATTTTCTGCAAATGTTCTTGAGCTTCCTTCTGCTCTTCATTTTCCTCTTCTAAGAAACTCCTTTTGTTATGGTTTTTCTCTTTTAACGTTCTGAAACTCCCATTCTTCAGGACTTGTGAAAAAAAAACAGTGGCTGTTCTTCGGTAAACGACGTCGTCTGAGCTTCTCCGGTGGCCGGAGTAATGAACATTACCTTTTATGGCCTTTTATTTCCACCAAGTTTCAAGCTTTTACCGAATTCAATTATTTTTCGTGTTAAGCATCATACTAAAGAAGCAACAACAAGAGCAGAAAAGGCTTTGCCACAATCAATTCTTCTTCTTTTTTTGTTATTATGCGGACTGTATATACACATGGTCGGAAAAGGCGTCGATTGAAATACCTTGGCTCCTGTGCTGCAAATAACGGTCTGATGATGAAATCTCATTAATCGTAGATCAAGAAGGAATTTGATAAAGCCCTTGATCCAGATGAACTAAGCTCAGGCCGGAAAATACAGCCTCAATGACCTTCAGTTCGGACCAGTTATGCTCTTGTCAGAAACTCTTCATACTTAGCACATCAAAGCATCATAACTTCGAGCAAGATAGAAGCAGCATTTTCAACCATTATAATGTAACATACCCAATTTCAGGACTCAGCTTCATGAAAAATTTCATTCAGGGCAAAGTCTTTCGATTAGCTTCTGAAGTTCACTATCTATTTCGATATTATCATCCTTCAGCCTCTGTTGAATGTCGGACGGCATCTTACCAGCAGTAATGTAAGTGCTGAGTAACAATCTGTAGGCATCTGAATTGAGACATTTGAAGCTCTTAAGGATCTTGCAAAATTTTTCAGCACTTTCCACGTCTTTTTCTTCCTCAAAGTACTCCAAAAAGGCACTTGCTGTTGCTGGAGATGGCAGACATTGTTTTACACTCATTTCAGCTATAGCTGATTCTAAAAAACTAAGAGCCAAATTAATCTGGCGCATCCTCAAGAAGAAAATCATGAACATTTCACCAGCTTTGAAAAATGGTCCTTGACACCTCTTTTTGGCTTCCTCAAACACCATTGAAGCTTCCTTGTACATGTTCTCATGCAGAAAAGTACTTATTGCCGAGTTTGCTAACCTCATATCGTAACTGGAACAACTTGACTCCCACTCATCATAAATATTCTTCACACCCTTGGCATCTCTTAGTTTGTTAAGAGCTTGAAGAATGACAAGCGTACTCATGTTGTTCGTTGTTGGGAAAACCGATTTCAAGGACTTCCATATGGTATTGACCTTTTGCAGATTAGTAGTGCCAGCATAAAGACTAATCAAAAAATGATAAGCTCTACGATTTACCTTATGGCGGTAAATTTCATTCTCTGCCATCTGCAAAGCCTCCTCTGCCTTTTTGAACTCTCCTGCCTTGGTATAAATGGCAGCCATGTTACAAAAATTCGTCCAATCACATTTTCGTTCTATGTGATTTTTCATCTCCTCAAAAACTCTTTCTACTCCCTCCAGATCGTTACAAGAAGAATAACTATTCATCCAGATATTGTAAGTATAGGTAGAGAGTGGAATACCTTTTCGCTTCATTTCGTGAACAAGAGGAAGTACTTTATCTGGTTCGTTCATTCTCATATACATGGACATTAGGCTAGTAAAGACCAAATTTGAAGATGCAAAGTTCAATTCATCCATTTTATCAAACAGATTTAGCGCTTTTTCAGCCATCATTTCCTTGCAATAGCAGTTAAACAGAGCTCCATAAGCAAACATGTTTTTTTCACGATCCGAGAGAGCCTCAAAATACTCCTCAGCAGCAGCTATTCCTTTGACTTTGGAGATAAGATCTAAACAGATAGCATAATCGGCAAAAGAGTAGTTGATTTTCCTCATCTCCATCCATTCCATAATCTGCACAAAATTGAACAAAGCGTGGATAAACATCATTTCCAGATATAACAATGAGGGATTTATCGAAAACATTTTACACATAACTTATTTCTCCCTCTTTTCTTATCATTTCTAGTGCCAAGAAATGAGTGGCGTGTCCAGAAAAGACAATGCTTTTTAATAATAATAATAATAATAAAATGAATTGACTTGATGAAATTTTAAGCAAAATTTGAATGAATGAAACCCAAAAGCACAATTTCAAATTGCTCACTCTACCAAATGAAAAATTATACAATGACTTCTTTTCTTGATCGCCATCCTAATCCACACATGCTTCTAAACTTTGATCAGGTCTTTTAGAGTCATAGATATAAAGCAAAAACAATTATGATGAAAATATACAAAGCTAAAATCTACCAAAAAGAAAAAATAGAGTCAGTGGAAAAACACTTCTGATGATTACCAAAAAAATTTGAAAGCATTCATCAATCAACCTTGAAGAATTAGTGAACAAGAAAACTACGAATTATTCTCGGAAGTAATAATAATCAAAACAACATACGTCAAGAGCATGCTGAAACTGGCGGAACTTGCGTAGCTCTTTGACGCAACTCTCGAGCTCGTATTTCATCACAGCTTTTCCTTCCATGATGTACTGATTCAACGTCTGAGCAACGCTTCCACCTCGGGCTGACAAACTCGATAACCGACTGTACAGCCGCTCCGGATCCTTACGCGTCCCTGACGCAACCGCCGTCGCTATCGCCGTCGTGCAAAGCCGCCGGAAATAACCAACTCCCGCCATTGCCGAATGGTTCCCTCTCATTTTCATGGGCGAGAGTGGTGGCTTCTGAGCAGTGAGTGCTGGAGAGGGCTTTAGCTTTAGCGAGCCAGAGAAAGGGGGAATAAAAACTTTCTTCGGCTAAATTAGCCCTCAAATTTCGGGTTTAAACTAGAACTAGAGCTGGGCCTGGGCCTGGGCCTAGGTTGTTACTTAGGGTTGCAAACTCAACCGACCGGGTTAATTTGAAACTGAGACTTTTAGTCGGGATCAGGTTGACTTATTTTATGTATTCTAAAAATTTGGGTCGGGTTACGTTTTATAGTTTGCAGGTCAGATTATTTTTTAGTAAAAAATTAATGAACTAAACCGAAACAAATCAACCCAAATCGATGTTTTTATTTGGTTAGAGAAATAAATTGCAGGTTGCGAGTCAATTTAGCTTTGGACTCTCAAGCCGAAAACCAACTGGGTCAGTTTCGAGCGGTTAAAAAATCGACCAACACTAATCCCTACCTAACACTACAAGTAATTCTGGTCTGTTCAGTTCGTGTTTAGGTTTTAATAACTGATCGGGTCAAATCGATTTATTTATCAGTTCTCACATTTAAACATATGTGATACCAATTTACTCATTCACTAAGAGATCATTTATAGTTGATATTTAAAATTTTAAAATTTATTAATAGACAACTTACCATAATAATATATCACGTCATCATATTTTTCTTTGATTTAATATATCATTTAGTTCGATTAGTAATTTTTTTCAATTTGGTTAATTTTAGAAGTACATCAAAAAATAAAATTGTATTTTTATTTAAATAAGTTAACCTAAAAAAATAGAAAAAATTTCATCAAATTATATAATTTTTTAACCTTTTTATCATTTTTAATTGCGAAACGTGTTAAATAAATTAAAAAATATGGTTAAAACCAAAGAAAAATTGAAAGGGTGACCTTGACAATATAGTAAAATTTAAGGTATTAAGTCACCGTTCTTAAAATTTGAGATATGCATCTACTGTCATAGTTCATAAACTTCAAGGGTTATAATAAACTTTATCCGATAATTTTACACATCATTAACAAAGTCTCCCTTAATCTATATTTGTGCATATCTATGTTATTCTGCCGTAACCCGCAACATTAGATAATGTAACACAACATGATCATGCTCTTGAAGTTGTACGTGAATTACACGTTTCTCCTTAATTTTAAGGTGAATGTTTGTCATATAGAAATAGTTTTTGTTACAGGGTTTGGTCGCTCGTTCGATTTTTGAAGAAATAAAAAAAATTAAGTTAGAATAGCCTATGTAACATTTTTTTGACAATTTTCACTCTCTTGAAATGTCAATCATGAGATAATATTATGCGATAAAAATGTGATTTCTTTTTTCGATTATGATCATTCGATACTTTAATAGCTGATATCCTAAAGTTTCAGGGGTTATTTACCAACTAAAAAGAGATTTTGTAATTAATTCTTTTTAAAGTTCCTTAATTTTATTAAAATCATAATTTTAATAAAAGTTTTTCAAATAATTTTTTTAAGATAATTATTCAAATTCTAGTATAAAAGGAACCTAATGTTGTCTTTCTTACACACGTGAAACCTTAGAATGAGCGACGACCATGGTCAACCGTCGTCGAAGGCTCCCTCTGCCGGTCCCTCGCCGGAGAAAAAACCCTCCGCTGCTCTAAAGCGAAAACCGAGAAACAGAAAAACTACCCGTTCGCCTGCCGGACCATCAAAATCGCCGCCGTTGGAAACCGAAGGACCTTTCTTCTCGCCGTGGACGTGGAATTTCCCGGCCGCCATGGCTTCGAATTCTTCTGAAGACACGACGAACGGGATCGTTATTGAAAAAGGTTCATTCTTCCACTACGATCTTCATCGTCTCGCCAAGCTTAGCGATATCTTAACCAGGTGATAATTGCGATTATTTTTTTATTTATTTCTTGTTTCCGATCAATGAACTCGCCGGAGTTATTCGTTTTCTGATAAACAGTCTGAATGAGAAGCTGCTTGCAAAGGATTCGGAGGAGGTGCCTGCAAAGACTTGGGTGAAGCTGTTTGCAGAGGATTCAGAGAAGCACTAAGAAGAGCTCTTGCTTTTTTTTGTGAAACTTTAATTTTTCTTTTTACCCATTTAAAAAAAAAGAGTCTAAATTTTATGATATGATCTTAATAAGGTTTCCATTTTTTCGGATTTAGCTCGTGGGGCCCGCAGTTTGAGAGCAGAATCCCGCTCCGGGGTTAAAAACGTGGGCGGGATCTCGCTCCGAGAACGGTTGATAATGGTTGTTTTGTTTACGTCATAGATTAATGTCGAGTTTATTAATGATCTTAGTAGTTTAAGGCTCATTTGTTGTTCATTAACTTTTTTCTAATTATTTTTAAGATTAATTTGATTGAATACCCTTAATGTTTATGGTGAATTAACGTAACACCTTCAATGAATTTTTCTAGCCACCACGACCTCAAACCTTTGGATTTCTTATATAATATCATTGACGTTAAATCTTTTTTGAACGTTAGTTTATTGGTCGATAGCCCTCATCAACCCTAGTATTCCTTGGTCGCTCACAAACTATGTCTCTCGACAAATATAATGTTTATTTTCAAGTTTCAACTGTACATATCAAATTTTAGCCAATTATTTGATTTTTATAGAATGTAAAATGAAGAAAGCTTGCAAGCCATATATATTGATATATTTGTTTTTAAAAAGTTTAGTTCCTAGAGTGTCGTATAAAAAATCAAAAGGATTAAAGTGTTGTCTGCTAAAAAAAATTATTTAAGGAGTGAAACGACCTTAAACATTCAAGGTGTCAATTTTACATTTTGTGATAATAATTTTAAGTAATTGCAGTTCTACATTAGTATGTCAAGTTATAATTGTTGGCCATGTGGCAGTAATTAGCTTGTGTGGAAGGCTGACGAGTCAAATCACAATCGAATGTCGTGAGCATTTTGATTATTGTATGCATTATAAAGCTAGTGTATGCGCATTGATTTGATAAATTAAATAGCATCTCATGTCCTAAAATAATGTCGCTAAAGATTTTTTTATCGTTTATAAATGATGGTATTGGTAACTTCACATGACACCTGTTACACTCAAAAAGAGTTTAGTTTGAAATTTTTAACNCCTAATTTTAGGTCTTCGTCTTTGCATGGCCCATGCAAACCTAATCTTCCGTACTCCATGCAGAACCAGGTCTCTCTCTTGAAAAAGCCCTTCCCCTTCTGCAAACCTCCATTTTCATCCTTTCTCTCTCTCTCTCTCTTTTTTCTCTCTCCTGCTTCACGAGAAGAGAAATGGCTTTCGTTATCTCCCTCCGCCTTCTGTCTCTTCTTTCTCTCTCCTCTCTCTTTCTCTCCTCCTCCGTCTCCGCCATCTGCGTCCCTCGCAATTCCACCCAGGTCAAGCCCTCCGCCGCGCCGCGAAAAGATCCCGGCGTCTCGACTCCGCCTCTAGATCCGGTCAAGTCCCCATTAATCATCGGCCCTGCTCTGGTTCACAAACCGACGCCGTTGACCTCGTCGTTGAACGCCGTCGACGGCGGCCTGACAAAAATATGCGGCGAGACGAGCAACCCCGTGCTTTGTGTGACCTCCCTTGCTCCGCTCCTCTCCGGCGACGTAAGTCCTCTGACGGTTTTCAAAGCGGCGGTGAAATTCACCTCCGGCGTAGTTAACGACGCCATTGCCGAAGCGAACAAGTTCAGCGCCGACCCTTCCATATCCGCCGCCACAGCTTCGTGCATAGATACCTGCAAGGAAAACTTCGGTTCCGCCATTGATGACCTCCAAGCTTCGATCGAGGCCGTTGACGCTGCCGACGTTGGAAGAAGGGACAGCGTTCTCAGCGCCGTTCTGACCGACCTGAGCACTTGCAGCGACAGCTTTTCGGAGATGAACTTGACATCGCCATTTGAGGACCTGAGCTCGAAACTTAATAAGCTCGCCAGCAACTGCTTGGCAATTGCGCAATTGCTTTGATTTCCGCCATTAAAGCTTCTTCAATAGGAAGATTCATTGATCGCGTTCTTTCTCCGATCTTCTTTTCTTTCGTGATTTACAGTGAGTCATCGTCTTCGTTTTTTTCATCAATTATCATATCCATGCATCGAATATTGCCCACCTACTCAATCAAACGAAATCGCATGAATGAATTAACTATTTATTATCAATTAATTATTGAACTGTATTTAAGTGTTAAGATTAAAATCTAAAAATAGAGGTCATGTCACGACCCGGAGAGGGGCCTGACAGAAACGCCAGGTCAGATGACCAAGTCCACCTCGGCAGACTCAGAAATCCGACCCAAAGGCTATTTAAAACTTTAACTTGCGGAAGCATTTACCAAATTACCCCGGGTCTATCCATCCAAATGTTCATCACATAGCATAAATAAATTATTTTACANTTTTAACACCAATATTTCAAGGATAATTTTAAATTTATTATCTGATTATATTTTCTTAAAATACTTGTTGATGTGTCCATCAATTATTTGTCCAATGAAAATAATAAATGACTATTGATGATTTACTTCATAAAGTGTACTTTAAATTTGACATTGACACGTCAACATGTATTTTAATAGGGTATAATAAAAAATAAACATAACATTATTCATATTTTAACGGATATGACAAGCGTCGCACCAGTATCTGAAAGTTTATCATACTAAAATTTTAATTTATGTAACTCATAAAATTTCAATATTGATTTTTGGACGCGTATTTCAATCGACCCAACTCACAAATTTAGCTAACATCATCGATTTCGCGCTACAGATCGTCACACTAGTAATGTATATATCTCATACTTAGCGCATATAGTAACGTATCAACTCTTCTCTTGTTCATCTAAAGGCTATGTTTATTGGGTGATTTTAATTTTCTTGGAATTTTCCCTTTTTTGCCGTTTAATATTACGATAAACTTGGATAAATCAACGATAAAAAATGAAGAGCAATTTGGACTGCTAATTATGTAGAAAACTCTTAACAAATTACCTACTTTTAAAAGCCCTAAATTTAGGTGTTCGTCTTTGCATGGCCCATGCAAACCTAATCTTCCGTACTCCATGCAGAACCAGGTCTCTCTCTAGAAAAAGCCCCTCCCCTTCTGCAAACCTCCATTTTCATCCTTTCTCTCTCTATCTTTCTTTCTCTCTCCTGCTTCACGAGAAGAGAAAATGGCTTTCGTTATCGCCCTCCGCCTTCTCTCTCTTCTTTCTCTCTCATCTCTCTTTCTCTCCTCCTCCGTCTCCGCCGTCTGCGTCCCTCGCAATTCCACCCAGGTCAAGCCCTCCGCCGCGCCGCGAAAAGATCCCGGAGTCTCGTCTCCACCTCTAGATCCGGTCAAGTCCCCACTAATCATCGGCCCTGCTCTGGTTCACAAACCGACGCCGTTGACCTCGTCGTTGAAGGCCGTGGACGGCGGCCTGACAAAAATATGCGGCGAGACGAGCAACCCCGTGCTTTGCGTGACCTCCCTTGCTCCGCTTCTCTCCGGCGACGTAAGTCCTCTGACGGTTTTCAAAGCGGCGGTGAAATTCACCTCCGGCGTAGTTAACGACGCCATTGCCGAAGCGAACAAGTTCAGCGCCGACCCTTCCATATCCGCCACAACAGCTTCGTGCATAGATACCTGCAAGGAAAACTTCGGTTCCGCCATTGATGACCTCCAAGCTTCGATCGAGGCCGTTGACGCCGCCGACGTTGGAAGAAGGGACAGCGTTCTCAGCGCCGTTCTGACCGACCTGAGCACTTGCAGCGACAGCTTTTCGGAGATGAACTTGACATCGCCATTTGAGGACCTGAGCTCGAAACTTAATAAGCTCGCCAGCAACTGCTTGGCAATTGCGCAATTGCTTTGATTTCCGCCATTAAAGCTTCTTCAATAGGAAGATTCATTGATCGCGTTCTTTCTCCGATCTTCTTTTCTTTCGTGATTTACAGTGAGTCGTCGTCTTCGTTTTTTCCATCAACTATCATATCCATGCATCGAATATTGCCCACCTACTCAATCAAACGAAATCGCATGAATGAAAGATGAATGAATTAACTATTTATTATTAATTAATTATTGAACTGTACTTAAGTGTTAAGATTAAAATCTAAAAATAGATGGTTAGACGTGTTGTCCAACACGTATAATTTATTGTGAGTCTGTATATTTATGTTAATTGATCACGAGGCTAATTTATTATTATGAGCTTTAAAGTGATCTATTTTAGTAAAGTCTAAGACCTTTATAATTGTATGAGCTTAATAGATAGATACTCATACTAGGCCTTTTAGAATTTTAATGGAAACCCTAATAGACTAGTATATAAAGAACATTAGTGGTTATGGTTCCCAAGATATCAAACTGAAGAGGCACCGTATTCTCCTTAATCCCATCATTGAGAGAGAACTCATTGAGTGCGTACAGTAGTTTGGTTGAGGAAGATCAAGAAACCCGACGTATTCTCTACCGATCTACGTTCTCATCACAATGAATTCTGGTACGTGATTTCAAAGTTTATCGTGACAATTCTACCATGAATAGATCTTGGTTGTTTTAGATTAAAACAAATAAAGTATTGCTAACATAGAGGTCACATCACAGTTTAATTCTTTCAAAACTCGCCAATAGTTCGAGTCGAAGATTTCGACCAAGGTCCGGTTGGTTTTAATGTGTAATATGCATAGTTAATTTCTTACAAAATCGAAAGTTTCTTTTAAATTCTCACACTTAAACCAAAAAAATTCATAAAAACCAACAAAAATATCGAGGTGAATTAATTGTTGCAAAACTAGTCGAGATTCAAACTGAAGATTCCGAACAATGTCGGGTTGATTTTGATACGATAGAGACCAATTCAGCTAGATTCCGAACATTGACCAACCCGAACTTTAACACCCCAAATCGTAGTCAAACTGATCTAATACTAGCTCAATACTAAACCAAAACTTAAACATCCATGGAACATGATCATAACTAGAGGTGGACAGAATTAGACATGAACGGTTCCGATTAGAACCAAAACCCAAATCGTATTAGAATTGCCTCTTACGATCTCAGATTTTTGAAACCGGCACCGAAACTAACGGTTCCGATTCTGTTTCAGTTTTAACACTGTTTTATTTTATATTTAAAAAAAATTAACATATAACAATAAAATTGATTTTTTATTATTATTTTGATCGAGTTTTAAGTAATTGAACGAGTTTATAATCAATTTTTAGATTTATATCAAATTTTATTAAGATTTGGATAATGTTTTACTTAATTTTAAAATTATTTTTACCCACCCCTAATAAGAACCATGTTTTTTCAGTATTTTGCTAGAAAATGGGTCTAATAACAAAAAAAGTTCGAAGCAAAGCGGTTCGGTTTGGTATTGGTTCAAACCGTTTTGATTCCAAACTCAAAACCGAACTGGCAATCTTCATAACCAGTCATTGGCCCAGGACATCCACGGTAGGGTTGAAGAGAGAAAAGCCCATTTATGCTTCATCTCTCTCTTCTGGGTCACAGATTCACTGTATTTTGCCCAATTCGCTTTACTCTCAAGCTTCGGAGATTTTTTTTACAGAAATAATTGTCAGCTATCGTCTTCGATTCCCCGGACGGTCTTCGCTATTTCGCTCGTTGCGCCGCCTTAGGCTGTTTTCAGTGGATAAGACGGTCGTAATTTGAGATCATTTTGCGTGATTGTGGCCTAGTTCGTTACCGGAGAGTTTAAGAAACTATTTTTGCTAAGATTGTTGCTGAAAATCGTTGCTAGTCGGGAGAAAATGGCTCACTCTTTCGCTTCTACGCCGGCGTCGTCTGTCGGATTCAGGTCCCTCGCTTTCGGCCCCAGCTCTGGCTCGTCCTTTGAGTTTCATAAGGTCTCTCTTCCTCTGGAGCCTTTCCATTCAAGGTACTCCTTTCTCGACCTCTTCATCCCTCTGTTGTTCGCTGTTTGGTACTGTTTGGATGGCGTGCTAGGTTTTGATGGTGTCTAATTTGGGAGAAAATTTATTTTGTGAAGCAAACATTCATTGTATTTTAAGCTGTAAAGAAACTGAAAGTTGGAATTTAATTCTCCTGAATTTTTCATGAAAGGTGAGAGAGTCTATAGGAAGTAAAGCTGTTCTTATGATTTTCAGGACTAAGAATTTTTCTCATCTGACCTCACAGAGCTTCTCGGGACATAATAGCGTAATCTTCGTTCTATCATTGCTTTTACATTTCTGGTTGATTTCTGGGGTACCTGAGGACAAATATTTGGACATGAATTTCTGGTCGCTATGCAATCATTCTTTTACTCTGAATCTCAACCATTTCTTTTTAAGTAGCTCTTTTCTTATGTTCCTATTTTTGGGTTGTCGTCAAGTTTTGACCTAAATTTGATGGGCAGGAAACTAGTAACATTAATGAGGGGGAAGAACACAAGGAAATCTTCAGTTTCTGTCAGTGCTGTCCTTGGTAACTTTTGGGCACCAGAGAAATCTTCTAGGCCAGGCGTTTGGTCCATAAGGTAGAAATCTTATTAGTTATATATTCCTGCTACTTTATCTCTCTATGTCCAATCAATAGCTACATTTAATTTGTTATTTTTATCCTCATATATTTACAGAGAGGATCTGCAAGTTCCTTCATCTCCATATTTCCCTGCTTATGCTTCACAAGCACAAGGGCCTCCACCAATGGTGCAGGAGAGGTTCCACAGTGTCATAAGCCAGCTTTTTCAACATGTATTGACAAATGCTTAGTCATGCTTCTTTTGATTAATTTTGCTATTCAGTGTGAAATATAGAACATGTTTCTCTTATTAATTTTATTTTGGCTTATTTTTCACTGTTTATAGAGAATAATACGCTGTGGTGGAGCTGTCGACGACGATATGGCAAATATTATAGTCGCTCAACTTCTCTACCTTGATGCTGTTGATCCCAATAAGGTCCGCATAGGCTCGTTCATGGTTCATATAGGCTCTTAAATTTTTCTCCAGCACATTACCATCCCAAAAGAGAATTATATCCACTACTGCAAGTTGATTTTAGGATATCAAGTTGCAATTTTCTGCTGATGCGCTTTATATTTTACATCTCTGTCTCAAGCAATTTTGTGATCTTTTGAAATCTTAAACAGGATATTGTCATGTATGTTAATTCTCCTGGAGGATCGGTTACTGCAGGTAATTCCCCTTTAGGAAGTTCTTGATAAAAAGCTATCTAGATAAAAAACAGTTAGATATTTTTATCACAGGCTGTATGCTTCATAATTCATTTGTACTCATTTTCACTTTTAGGAATGGCAATCTTTGACACAATGAGGCACATCAGGCCTGATGTCTCCACAGTCTGTGTTGGATTAGCAGCTAGGTACACGTACTGATTAATACAATGTTTGTTTGGCACAACTTTTTCATTTATCTAAGGATTTGTAAATGCAAATGATTTTACGGTTTTTAGATATTATTTATTTATGGGGGATTAAAAAAGCCTGGTTTTATTTTCTAGTCAGTGGATAATATTTTTCAAAAAATATATATTTTTGCTTTTTTAGCTCTCTGCTTGTTAATAACCATGATAGATGTGATGAAGAAATTGATTCTTTCGATATCATTTAAGAAAATAAAAAGAGAGAATATTTATTTCTTCCATGTTAATGATTAAAAAAAGCAGTCACTAATCGAACATTCTAACCTCTTTTCTATTTGCCATAAATGGAACACTGCGACTCACTTTACCATAGACTCCATTCTTTTCCCTTTATGTCATACTCTGGGTTCATGTGATGCTGATTTTAGTTTTATAATTTTTTTTTCAACAGCATGGGTGCATTCTTGCTTAGTGCCGGTACAAGAGGTGATATTTGGTTTTCAATAGCTGTTGATTTTTTACTTCTATGTTTTACTTTTTAATAATAATATCCATCTTGATTCGATCTCATTTTGTGCAGGAAAGAGATACAGCTTGCCAAATTCTAGGATAATGATCCATCAGCCTCTTGGTGGTGCACAGGGTGGGCAAACTGACATAGATATACAGGTGAAAATGCATTTAGGTGGTTTTCCCTCAAACATGATTTATTGATAGTCATTCTTTCTTTTTGACTTTATCTTTATCTTTCTCTTCTCAATTTACATGCCAATACTCAAATAAAAAATTCAGAAGAACTTGGAACTAAAATGCATGCTCATATTTCAAATTGGTTTTGTAATATCATACTTGTTGCATAATCTAGTTATGATCTATCAAAACAAATATACTAAGAATAAGATCAATTCTCACCAAGAACACGAGTGATTTGTTATGACTCACTCAATCAACAGTTGGTCAGAGCCCTACACTGATTAGAATCGTCGACCGGAGAGTCGTAACATGATCTTTGTTTTTGGCATAAATATTGACATGAAGTCTAACCTAGTTATCAACAGTAAAAAAACAAATATACTAAGAAAAAGATCAATTCTCACCAAGGGTACTTGTGATTTGTTATGACTCACTCGGCCAAAAACCGGTCAGAACTTTCGACTGGAGAGTCGTAACATGATCTTTGTTATTGATATAAAAAGTTGACATGTAGTCTAATCTAGTTATGAACTGTAAAAGACAACTATACTAAGAGCAAATGAAATGCTCCACTGGTAAGAACTCTAGTTATGAACTGTAAAAGACAACTATACTAAGAAAAAGATCAATTCTCACCAAGAGCACTTGTGATCTATTAGAACTCACTCGGCCAACAGTCAGTCAACCCTCCACTGGTAAGAACTCTAGACCAAAGAGCCCAAACATGATCTTGGCTATGGTATAAAAAGTTGACATGAAGTCTAAGTATCGAGTATTTTTTTGCAGGCAAATGAAATGCTGCATCATAAAGCAAATCTTAATGGGTACCTTTCATACCACACTGGGCAAAGTCTTGAGCGGATCAACCAGGATACTGATCGCGATTTCTTCATGAGCGCAAAAGAAGCAAAAGAGTACGGGTTGATAGATGGTGTTATCATGAACCCTCTCAAAGCGTTACAACCACTAGCTGCTGCAGTAGACACAACAAATGAGCCCAGCACTTAATTTTATCGGTTATCACGCACAGAAATACTCCAAAAAATTGAAAGGGAAAGTCATCGTATGTAACGAGATCTCCTTATGATCGAATCTATCTCCTGTTAAATTTGTTCCCTCTCAGAAATTTTAGATTTGAGTAATGATAGATGGTGTGATTTCTATTGTATTTTTATTTTTGGATATCTCTTNTCTCAAAGCGTTACAACCACTAGCTGCTGCACCAGAAACAACAAATGAGCCCAGCGCATAATTTTATTGGTTATCACGCACAGAAATACTCCAAAAAATCGAAAGGGAAAGTCATCGTATGTAACGAGATCTCCTTATGATCGAATCTATCTCCTGTTAAATTTGTTCCCTCTCAGAAATTTTAGATTTGAGTAATGATAGATGGTGTGATTTCTATTGTATTTTTATTTTTGGATATCTCTTGTGTATACTAACATTCTCCTTGGTCAAAATGGCAGAGAGGCTCTTCTTTCGTCACTCCAGCTATGAATCGATTCGCCTTTTTTTCCTCAAGTGTTCTTCGGATGATGCTATAATTTACTACGTTTTGATGATATAGTCTTGGATTAAAGTACTTAGATTGAGACAGGTTAATTTACTCACATTTGAATGACCATGATCTTTTTCGTCAAATTGAAAAAAAAATTGAGACATCCTCTTGGTTTACTTCAGACAAGCTAAATTTTCTAATCGATAATTTGGCCACTCCGGGCGTTGTTTTTCTTTATGTTACTTCGAGTAGCTGCTTCAGCTTCAGTCACTTGAATTTTCGATATTTCTTTTTATTTCTTTTCAAACGAACGACAACTTCTAGAACAAGTTTTTTTTTGTTTGTTTTTTGAAGTTTTACGCTTTTGTAAGATACCAAAGTTTGTGAATTTTTTTCTATCTCGTGCATTACACGTATATGTCATCTGTGTATTATTCGATAAGAAACTATGTTGTGCTTCATTTGACGAGGTTAAGACTCGCATTTTAGACTTATTCGTATGTTTACTTTCTGTTTTGGTTCCAAGTTGATCTATTTGTTGATTATGAAACTAGTGTTGTTTGATAAACAAAGAGAAGCTTCCATGTTCGTGGCTTAAACATGTGGTAGAGGAACTATGTCACTTCCCCCAGCAGCTTTCATTACTTTTTTTTTTATTCTTTTAATAATATTTTAGATCATGTTATTGTTATTATTATTATTATCCATTGTCTTATTTATTCTGATTACAAAGGAGCATGACTAGGTATGTGTCGGTTTTTTAATCAATTAAAACCACCCAATTGATCTTTGGTAGACCGATCCAAAACTTGAAATTGATTTTTTGACTCAATCGCGATGTGTCCAAATCAATTTTTTGAAAATTCAAAATTGATCCTCTTCTACCCAAATAGTCAATTTGGGTCGGTTTGACGGGNAACCCCATGAAAACCTCGACGTGTATGCCACTTCATCAGCATCATCGGTCATCGTATGATCATATAAAAGACAACATCTTCTTCGCAAGAACCAATCAATTTCAGCCTCTCTGCAATTCCTTAATTTCCTCGAAGAACGAAAATGGTGATCCAAAAATGGAGTTTTCTCTCTCTAAAACAGCCATTGTTGTACCACCTCCACCTCAACGTTCTCTCTCTTCTTCTTCCTCTCTCTTTCCTCCTCTTAGCCAGACTCAGTAGCTCTGCAAATTCCCTCTTCTCTCTATCCCCTCGTCCGCCATTGCAGAGCCTTGGGGCTTTCTTTTTCTCTCTCTTCCTTTTTGCCAACCCATTTCTTCTGTTCACCATCGTCTTCTTCGTCAGCTTTTCCACTTTGTGTCACAGCTTGACTGGTAAATTCGCAGCTCTCCCATGTCTTTCGAGGTCTTTTCATCCTCCGCCATTGTACACTCTCTGGATTTTCATTTGCTCTCTGCAAGTCTTCATCGGTTTAGCCATTGAAGCAACCATAGCCATTGAAGCTCCAAGCAATGGCGGACAAAAAGGGTTGATAACCAGAGCGTTATTCTTCTTCGGGCTTCACCAGACGATGCTTCACTGGGCGAAAATGGTGGTGAAAAGGGTGGTCGACGACGCCGTTTTCGGAGCTGATAAGGAGGATAAGTGGTTTGAAAAGGCCGCCATGGCTGTGAGCTTTAGTTGTCTGTGGTGGTGGAAGATGAGGCATGAGGTGGAGGCACTGGCCGTCGGCGGCGGAGCAAAGTGGTCGGCGACGGTGGATTTCGCCGGCGTCGATTTAGCCGGGTGGTGCTTGTATTATCTTACGGTGATTATTGGGATTGTCAAGGTTTTCAAGGTCCTTTCATGGCCGCTCTGTAAGGCTTTTGCTTGCCCGAGGAAGACGAATAAGTTTGATGAGGTTGAAGACGAGATCTTAGTTTAGTTCGTTCATGGAATATTCTTTTGCCACGCTCACCAAAAATCCCATTAGTATGAGTTTCTTTGGTAAAATACATTCTATTTAATAAAAATGGTTTGATTTGGTTTGGGTCTAATTAGTTGGTTCGGTTTCAATAAAGAAAACCGAAACCGACAGAAGAAAACCTCGGACTTTTGGCTCAGTTTCTGATCGGTTTTTGTTTCTCCTTTTGTTCGGTTTCAATCCGCAGTTTTACGATAGATTATAAAATTAAGGGTAAAAAACGTTAAATAAACCGAAGGCTTAGAAAATACATTTCATAAATCTCAGTAAATGAATTCTAACAAATTCCAATAAAAAATTCTCAATCTATACAACGATGGAGGAGAGAGAAACTCAAATCTTCAAACTCACCCATTTTCAGTTTTCAGACACCAAATGAAAATACAGCAACTGATTCCAAGTATCTGGAACTCCAGGAAGACACCAATGGCTACAATCTTGAACAACGCTTGAAGATTTTCCAATTCTAGGCCTTCTCCCATACACTGATGGATGGCCATCAATCCTAGAATCTGATAATCTACTGATGTTCAAGAAAGTAACTCGAGTTTTCATCCGTTCGATCACCTCGTTTATGATCACGTTCCTCTCGGGATTATTGGTGTTCAGTGTTTGATTGAGCGGTCGGGTGGCTTCGAGACAATGTCCCCCTGAATTCCACTGTCCTCCACTGTGTTTTTTGAAGACAGAACAAAAACATTATCATAATTAGAAACCGGTTATTGAGTTCGTGTAGTTCGAAAGTCGAAAACCTGAAATGGGAAGGCTCCGAACTTCGAAAGAAAACACGGGTTTTCCTTTGATCGATGTATTTGTCGACCCACGAAGCCCATGTCTCGATTGCTGTTTTGAAAGCTATGGCGACATCGAGGCGGGGATGAACTTGGTCTCCCTGCTGGAAGTAGTTGATCCTGTCATGCATTTGAAACAAGATATAAACAAGAGAGAATACAACTAGTTTACAAATTGTCGGTGTACTCGAGCTTGTTCTTCTATTTTGTCCATACAGATTTGGCAACTATCAGATAAATCTACTAAACTATCTTTATAGTAAAAATAATAATAAGTTTATCTTATTATTCTACATTCTTATTATACATTTTGATGTGTCAAATATTAATTGGTCTAATTAAAATAAAATTAAAACATTAAAATATAAATAATTACTTATAATATATATTACATCAATCATGATTTGACCCGTCAATATTTACAATAAATATATAAGGTGATACTAAAATAGTTAATATTTAAGAACAATAATGTGCGTGTTAGTGCTCAATGTACTTTATTTTTAGGTAAATAACAAGTTGAGCTAAGGGACATTCGATTAAGTTTTCATTGTTACGATTCTTGTCAAAGAAAACATGTCGTTAACGCATAGTATTCTCTTATGGACAACTTTAAGAGAATTACAAATCTAAAAAGTTTCATTTTTAGGCAATTTTTAAAATATTTTTTTGTTGAGAATCAAACAATAATAATAAGAAAATAAAATACACGAATAACATGGATATCAAGATTTACGTAAAAAACCAAAATGTGAAAAAACCACAAACTGAAAAAATTCACTAATAAGAAAATCAAAGTGCAATGAGTTTTACAAATTAAGTATCAATATATAAAAAATAAATCTAAAACTGTAATATCGAATATACAAGCCGATGCAGACTACTTATTATTCGAGTAACCAAATTCTAACAGTAATACCAAAGTCAATAAGCTGACAACTTGATGTTTCTCCACAAATCACCTAGTAGACTATCACATCAAAAAACACAATTTCTTTTACTACAATCTTAACGATAAAAACTTTAAATTGTCGACATCCCCAAGTCTACCAAGTTCTTTTTAAGTATGTTCGAACTACTAGCTTTTCACTCATTTAAAAATCATTATAAACTCACACATTATTCACAAATATGAAGTAAAACTCGAGATTATAACTACAACCTTAGCTTAAACAAGGTACTAACCCGGCTTTTGTTTTGGAATGTGACCACCAATGTGCAGTGTTGAAGATCAAAATGTCAGCTCCTCTCCATCTGGACGAGCCATGATCAATGGCATCAATTCTCAAGGTCTGTACCCTCTTTTGGCCTACTCTTGCCCTGCTCTCGTGAACTAGAAAATGTGTCACGTAGTATTCGATTGTGCACTTATAATCCTATAAAATGAAGCTCATACCTTTTAGATACTCGAAAATGAATTTCAGAACTGAAATTTCTGAGCAGTTCAGTATGGATTTTAACTGAAGTTTGATGCTATAGTTTCCTATCTCTTTGTTGAATCATTTGGATATTCAAAAATAAACTTCAAACTGAAACTTCTTAACAATTCTTGAAGTTTTTTTTTCCAAAAACTTGAAGCTGTAGTTTCCTTTCTCTATGGTAATTCATTTAGATACTAAAAAAATATGCTTCCAAACACCAATTTCTGAGCAATTCAGGATAGATTTTACGAAAAAATTGAAGCTGTACTTTCCTTTCTCTTTGGTGATTTCATTTAGATTCGAAAAAGTAAACTTCATAACTGAAATTTGTGAATGTTTCAGGATCGATTTTACCAAAAAATTTGAAGCTGAAGTTTCCTTTTTTCTGGTGATTCATTTACATACTAAAAAAGAAACTTCAAAACAGAAATTTCTGAACAATTCAGGATAGATTCTACCACAGCTTATAAGCTCAACTTTCCTTTTTCTTTGGTGAATTCATTTAGATTCTGAAAAGTAAACTTCATAATTGAAATTTCTGAACAATTCAGGATAGATTTTACCGATAGATTTTACCAAAAATTTGAAGCTGTAGTTTCCTTTTTCTTTGGTGATTTTCCTCCCATGAGTCTCATGAACTCTCTTTGGATCTTGAACAGCCCCAATCAGCATACAAAGCAAGGACTCCCATTGATTCCTGTTGATTGAATCCCCCACAAAAACCAGCCTCTTCCCTCTCATCATTTCCAGCATTTTCGTTGCATTGAACCTAAAGCAACAATTTCTTGAGGTTTTTTTTTCCAAATTTGAGAAAAAAACAACTAGCAATGAACTAAAATCGAAATCATTTCTGAAAGTAGAAGAGTTCTACTTGCCTGGGAATGTCACAATCTCGAGGTTGCCATCTCCATTTCGTGTAGTCTTTGTCTAACCTTCCATTGCCCTCGCAATCAAAACCTTCGTCTATGAATTGACAAGAACTCATCGTATATAATGGATATGTTTCATCAAAAATCCACTTCCCTTTGGTTAAATCACACTGATTTTTCACCTTCACATAGCTCTGAACTTCCGTTTTTTCAGGCGAACCTTCAATCTTGTTGAGTAAACTAGGTCGGAGTGTAGTCAAACTAGCATTTACTCCATTCTTTTCCATTTTCTGCGGATTTTCCTTTGATATTTTAAACCCATCTTCTTTGTCGTGCAGTTCAATAGAGACAGGAACTAAAGAAGCCCCAGAAAAATTTGCAGATAAATTTGTTCTTCTTCCTGCATTCAAGGTACGAAGAGAAACGGGTTTGAAAACAGGAGTTACAGAGTTTTGATTGAAAAGGGCGAGATTCTCTCTGCGAGTAAATGCGAAGTTCTTGATAACCCAGATGAAAAAGAAGCAAAAGAACGTGAGAGAAGAAGATATAACGAGAGAACACACTGAAAATCTTCGGGGTTTCAAAACAAAACTCTTCTGCCTCTCCATTTCATAGCAATGGCTTCACCCAAGACGAAGAAGAATGGGAAATTACATAAATTGCAGAAACCATCTATGGATTGGATGAGAATTCGAGGAGTGAAAAGACAGGAAAACAAGAACAAGAAGAGAGAGAGAGAGAGAGATAAATGGGATGTGGAAGAAGATTAAAATATAAATAAAAGTAGTCCTGGACTGCAACTTCAAGTCTTCAACTGCTCTGCAAAGTAACAGAACCCGAAATTGAATTATTTTTATTACCGAAATTCCCTTGACCTAAATGCCCTCCGTCAGTCACTGGGGTAGGACCCGACGGGTCGGATATATTTTTTTAAAAAAATAATTAAAATTTTTAGTTAGTTTATTTAAATTCAGCTCTATAAATTTTAAATTAATAAATTACTAATTCAATATAAATAAAATTAAATTATTTCTTACTAATTTTAAGTCAGATAGGTCAAATGATTTGATTCTCGGGTTAATTTTTAAAATTTAGATTCAAACTCAAATTGATCAAATTAAATTAATTTTGAATCAAGTTCAAATTAATTTTTTAATTAAAATATGATCTAATCTAATGTAAATGATCGATTTAAGTTAGTTTGACATATAATACGATTCAATTTTCACCTTAGTTATTTCTTACTAATTACGTGTCTACGTAATTGAATTATTGCAAATAAAAAATGTTATTTTTACATTTTAATTTATTTCCATACCAATAAATCTCATTATTTTGGTTTGGTTTTTTACATATTTAATTTGATTTCGAATCATAATGCAAATTTTTTTATAGTCAAGATTATCTTATCAGATAATTATATCTATTTTTTTTTATATTTTAACGATATAAGTCAATTAATTAAGTGATAAAATATTTAAATTTTATTAAATAATCTCTTCTAATATTTTCTTAAAGGTCAAATAAACTTAAAAAAAAACTCTAAAATGATTAATTACAAGAAATTTTAAATAATATACGTATTTTTTTAATAAAATAGCCAATATTTATTTGAATATTTTTTCAATTGATTTTAATTTTAAATGGCAATATAGAAGAATTAGGGAAAGTTTTAATTTTTTTATTATTTTTAATAAATTATTTCAAAATTTTAATTGAAAAATTACAATGGGGCCGTGATATTCCAAAATCTCAGAGAGAGCATTTACCCCCGGAGTTACTCATTTGGGAGAAACCCTAACTCGCCTTTCTGTAAGTTCTCTCTGTCCTCTTCCTCGATCTTTCACTTTTGCTACTATTTTCTGATTATCCGGAGCTTATTCTTTCGGTATTTTCCACAGCTTCGTCAAATCTATTTTCTTTTGATCCTATTTGAGCAGGGACCTGTTAAAAAAATAGTGTTTCCCAAACATTTTTTTTAGTTGAGCTCATTCGAATTTAGTTTTGGTTGTGGAAAGTGATTTTTTGTAAAGGTTTTGCTTCTTAGGCCGCCGCTTGATTTTTCATTTCTGATTGCTGATTTCATATTCATTTTGTTGATTCGAACGCAGATTTGAGAAAATTAACAAGCGTTTTTCCACTGTTTGTGTTGCAGTAAGCCAATGGAGGAGGACAAATCTGTGAGTTTCTTAGTCTTTTAGGGTTGCCTATCATTTAGCTATATTCTTTATTATCAGTAATGTCGATTATATCTTAGCCATTCATTTCTCTTTTTAAAGTTGGATCTCCTCCATGGAAGTAAATCCATGTTAGACGCTCATTTCTCTTTCCAAATTATTGTGACATCATGAAGGGCTCAATTCTCAATTTAGCTTATAGTTTTGGGTTGGATTAACTTGTTTCTTGTAAGTTTGATATCTATTTCTAGAGAGTGAGATCTTAACAAAATTAGTCATATTTTTCTGCTTCATTTGACAGGCTGTCAAAAATGAGGAAGAGGAGTTTAACACTGGGCCACTATCTGTTCTAATGATGAGTGTGAAGAATAACACTCAGGTAATAGAAACTTCTTTGGCTTTTGAGAATTGTATGATTGGAAGTGTTGGCATTGTTTTTGAATGTCATCCAGCGTGTTTCCTCTGGATTTTTGGTGCCGCTGCTTAAACATATGTTTTCTTATTATGATAATTGAAACTCCATGGATGTTACTATCTTTTTATGTAGCCATTCTTAAACCTGGACATATATTTCGACGTTTATTGACTTTCTTAAACTTCTCTTCTACAGTTTAGTCATGATTATTAATTCTTAGGCTGGTTTGATTATAACTAGATGCACTCAACTCATCTATGCAGCTCATCTCATCTATTATATTTGACTTTTAAGTTTTATAATTTGATTACTTTTCATCAAATAATGCACACTTATGGTTTTGTTATTGTCTATTGGTTTAGGTACTCATTAACTGTAGAAACAACAAAAAGCTTCTAGGCCGAGTGAGGGCTTTCGATCGGCATTGCAACATGGTTCTCGAAAATGTCAGAGAGATGTGGACCGAGGTTAATTTACGACAGATTTTGTCCTTATTTCTTGTTTATTCGTCGGTCAAACTAATAAATAATGCTTTTTACATTGCGATCAGGTGCCAAAAACTGGAAAAGGCAAGAAGAAAGCTCAGCCAGTCAACAAAGACAGGTTTATAAGTAAGATGTTTCTTCGAGGAGACTCTGTTATCATTGTTCTTAGGAATCCCAAGTGAAAACTAACATGCTTCTTCAGCTCATGGTTGCAAAACTTCAAAACTCGGTTGCGATATTCGTAACGTATTGGGACATTGTATTATCGTTTACGAAGCATGTTTTTCTGAATTCCCTCTGTAGTTTTGAGCCATCACTCGATAAAGAAACTTTTTTAGGCGATACAATTTGGACCCTTTTTTATGTCAGATTTGCTAAAACTAGTGTCGGTTTAACGAGAAGGAGCCATAGATCACTGAGCTTTCGATGTTTATCGGTGTTGAATCGAGTGTTTGGTTGACTCAATACGTATATTGCTAGAAAGTGTTTTTAAGTATAATAATCGAATCATATGAGAAATGTCTTGTAGGTATTGCTTGGAAGATTGAATTTCATGATTTCGAGAAAAATAGACGATGATAGGTTTATGTTTAAATTTTTCGGTTTAATCTCATCGACGTGAAGATTATTTCTATTGTATATTCGGTGATAAAATTAAATATGTAAGAAAATAGTGTCGATTAATAAGACGGCTTAAAATACACGGTATCATAGAAACTCCGAATCTATGAGGAATTACCAAATTTTTTTATGACATTTAAATCCGCAAGTAACATTATCTATTGTCACTTTAACTAATAGAAATTTAATTTTTAAAGAATTAATTTAGCTTTTTTTTGTAAAATTATGGATTGATCAATTATATAATTTAAACTCCGAATATATGAGAAAAAAATTTACTTTTGTTCCAAGTTTTATTTTTTAATGGTCTAATTTTGGTTCGTAAATTGTTGGATCACATTTTTATGCTTAGATTTTAATTTAAAAAAAGACTAACATGGTTTAAAGTTATTTATTTAAATCTAGTATTTCATTTCTATAATTGAGTAAACCACTAGGTTTAAATTAGTGTTCAATTTTTATTGTTTAATTCTTTTAAAATGCAAAAAAAAAAAAAATCCTTTAGTTGAACTTAAACGACGTCGTCCAGCTTTTGCTTCTTTGAAAACGGACTTTTGTGCCCCTGCATAGAAATCTCTAACCCTAGAAGATAAAGCTGTAGCGATATTCAGTGAGAAGCCAAAAATCCGCAGCTCGCGCCATTTCAAGGTGTCGCTTCTTCTCTCCCGTTTTCTCGCCGCCGCTGGTTTCTCGTTTCTGATTTGCTTATTTCGTATTCGTTTTTTCGATTCGAACGCAGATCAGTGAAGCGAAAATGAGTCGCGGTTCGGCAGCTGCAGGTGGTGTTAAGGGGAAGAAGAAGGGGGCAAGTTTCGTTATCGACTGCGCAAAGCCGGTTGAGGATAAGATTATGGATATCGCTTCGTTGGAAAAGTTTCTGCAGGAAAGGATCAAGGTCGGAGGCAAACCAGGTGCGCTTGGGGATTCGGTCACTGTTGTCCGTGAGAAGAGCAAGATCACTGTCACTTCCGACAGTACCTTCTCTAAAAGGTAAATTTACTGTTTTTTCCGGCTCCAATGGTACTCAGCATTGCATATCGAAACTGTATTTCAACGGTAAAATTTAAGAGTTATAATCTTAGCTCTTAAAAGTTCACTTTTCATTTCTTTCCTATTTGTCCACTCTGCTCAGCAACAGAGAATAATCTGTATAAGTAACATTATGATAAAGGATTAAAGCTATCATTTTATCAATGCTGTCATTTGACCCTTGGTACTTTCACGTGCCTTTAGTATCTGTCGCTGGATTTTTTCTGTCATGGATAGGGAAGAAAAGGCATACGAGATTGTATTAGAATTTTCGTAGAGTTAAAAGTATTTTTTTTAGCTGTACATTACTTTTTAGTTCTTGGTAGTCGGTCTTATACATTTTCGCTTTGTTAGTAAGTCTATACTTCAGCTCCAATTTTCAATAATTATGGTTAGAAGGCCTGGAAATTTATGTAATAATATGCTGATATCGTATGCTGCAATGTTAAAAAACAAATTTAACGCTTTGAAAGAAATAGAATTGTATTTTTTTAAACATGGGTGAGTAAACAGTACATTTTTTGTGAGATTCAGAATGATTTCTCATCTGTTAAAGTCCCTGTTATTGCCCATCTTCCTACCAGGCATGGTTTGTTTCGAGTTGTTGATCTACTTATCAGCCAATAGAGATAGATACATGGATAATCAGAATCATCAATTTATTTTCGTTAATTTCCAATAAATTAATCGATCGTGAATGATTATAGTGAACCAGTTTGATCATATCATTTACTACAATCAACATTTCAAGCTCGTGGCATATCTTTGCCTCATATATAGATCATAAAAATAGAGTAAGCTGGCTGGAAAAGAACACGAAGTTATTAACTCTTTTCATTTTTTTTTATTTTTCAGGTACCTGAAATATTTGATCAAGAAGTATTTGAAAAAACACAACGTGAGAGACTGGCTCCGCGTTGTCGCTTCCAACAAGGACCGCAATGTTTACGAAGTAAGATACTTCAACATTGCAGAGAATGAGGGAGAAGAGGAAGATTGAAGCCCTAATTTCAAATTTAAGTGAGATACTTCCCCTTTAGTCTTTTATCAATTTGAACTAGTTTCTCAACTCTACTGCATCGCTTTTGCTGAAATATCAACTCATTTGTGGCTTGTCTTATTCCATATCTACCTTTTGTAGTCGTTGAATCAGTGGAGCTTCACTGTTTTATGTTCCATTATTATTTGGTAAACTTGCAAGGTTAGATGTCATTGGTTTTTGATAGAACTTGTTGGAACCCATTTTTACTAGGAGAGAGAATGGAACAATAAGAGAAAATCTATGATTATAGCACATTTTATGCATAATCATGCAAGTTTATAAGGTAAAATATTAGCGTAAAACGTAGAGCAATAAGAGAAGAAACATATTAACTAACAATGAAATGACAAAATGTAGTGGTTTGCGTAAATCATAAGAAAATAAAAGAAATAAACATATGAGAGTAAAAGAATAAAAACGTAGCATCATAAGAAAATATAAGAGTAAAAATTAAAAATATGTGAAATTATTGATTTATTATTTTTATAGATAAATATCAATTTATATTTTGGACTATAAAATGTTTATAAAAGGTGTCCATCACTTTAAATTTTATAATATTTTTATTATTTTAATAAATGCGTAACGAATTAAATAACCATGAAAATAAATTATTTTAACTTTTTTTATGTTTTCATGAATTCATTAAAACTAATTAAATTAACAAAATTTACTAATCAAAATAATAAATATTTAAAAACAAAATAAAATTCGACGACAAGATATTCAATGAAATATGATAAAATCTAAGATATTGACTATTGATTAGTGTTGGGCGAAGCCGAGCCGGCTTGTTCGGTTTTTCGGTTTGAGTAGATTTTGAAGTTCATTTTTTTGAATTTTTTATTTTTCGAGTCGAGTGAATTTCATGTGATTCGGTTTTTGGGTTTGGCGGCCAACCCACCCAAAAGCAAAACCTCATACCCGAAAAAAGTATTTAATATAAAAATTATTTTTAATAATCGTTTTTCACTTAAAAAAGGAATTCTTTTAATAAAAAAGTATTTATTTTCAACTACAAAATTATTATTTCCAGCTTCTTACCATAAATCAAATTATTTTTCAAAAAGAACAAAAAATTAAAAACGGCTCAAAAATTTTCGCGTCTGTAAAAATAATTGGTTGGGTTTGATTCAATTTCAGTCTAAAAAAAAACCAAACCCGAAAAAAGGGGTCAAGGCTCGACCTATACGAGTCCATTCCTACTTATTATTAATTTATTATTTTTAAAGTTTCATGTATTTATTGTAATTAACTTTATATTTTAAGAGTAATTTAATATTATCATTTTTTTTTGTTAATTAATGAGAATATAATTCATTAATTATGAAAACTATGAAAAATATAGTGAAGTGTTGTTTTTGTTTCTTGTAACTCACGGGATCGACGTGATTTGATATTTTTTTTTTGAAATTAGCAATCACGCAGCCCATAATCTTCTTCCTAATCCCGATTTTCAGGAGCACTCAGATCGTCATCTTAAATCTGCGGCGCCATAGATGCCTCGGTGCCCTCTTCGCACTCTCTTGTTCTCTGTCTCTGCCTTCATCTTGGTTCCTCGTTTGTAGCTTCGAGCTTATTGGTACTACGCATCTCTTTTTTTTTTCCTGTTGAAATCCTGTTGTTTGTTTTGACTATGATCGTTGTCTGAATCATGGGTTTTGTTGTTTATGGTGACGCAAACTTGATTTGAGTACATAACCAGTATATCTATCTGCACTGGAGCTATTTTTTATGAACTTTCTTGAATGTTGTAAAAGATCGTGCCGATAGCATTGGGTATCGGTGTTTAGTCCTCATCGATCATAACCAGAACTAGTTCTATTTCTGCGAGTAGTCTGAGTGTAAAAGAATGATGCTAAACCATTTACGCCAAATTTGTTTTGTTGTTATACTTATCGCTGCGATTATCCTAGGGCTTTCATGGCCTGTGAGAAGTAGGAAGGGAATCTCTTTTCATTATTTGGGGAATCTAATTATGGATAAGTCTTCATTTAATCTTAGGCTTCTTCAATTGTTTCGAATTAAAATATGATTAATCTTAGCTATTATATAGCAGTAGTTCCGTTTTTGTTTTGTTGTCGTTCAAATATGCTCCGAAAGTCTCTGTTATTTACTGGGTTGACAGTGGACAAAACTTTGAAACTAACAAGCAACTGGTTGTTTAGGATAAACACTTGAGAAATTCGTTCTACGATGCTTCATTGATTAATTTCTAAAATGAGATTTTGATAAAGTTCTTGATGTTTCTCTTTCTTATTGGTCTTTTAATATGGTCCTACTATGTCCAAAAAATTTTCTTATGAATATCAGGTGTTTCTGCTTTTAAACTGCAAATGGACCTAATTCAAATGGCATCAGTGGGAAACCAATCTGCAGAAATTATTACCCCAATTTCCAGCATTGTTGGGAGTTCAAAATGTGAAAGCTACTTGGTTTTTATGGCCGAAACGTCCCTAAACGATCCAATACGAACGGTCTTATACTTTCTTGGGCTTGCTTATTGTTTTATTGGCTTGTCAGCTATAACTTCGCGATTTTTCCGTTCCATGGAGAATGTCGTAAAGCATTCTCGGAAGGTGGTTGAAGTTGATCCTTTGACCAAAGCCGAAACCGTTCGTTATGAAAAGGTGTGGAATTTCACAATTGCAGATATTAGTCTACTTGCATTTGGCACCAGCTTTCCACAAATATCATTAGCTACTATTGATGCTCTACGAAACATGGGGAAGCTTTATGCTGGAGGTATGTTTCTCATTGTGTCAAGGAAGATCAATCTTCAAAAATATATATATTTTTAAATTATATGCTACATATTTTTCAAAGCTTTGGAGAGGTGTAGTCCAGATACTTACATTTCGATTACTTCTCCTTATTTTCTACTTCTTTTGATGAGCAAATGCAAATGCCTTTGCATTAGGGGTGTGACCCGTTGGTTTGGATCAAATTTTGATAGTAAATGAATTTGATCAAATGGGTCGAATTTTATAAAATTAGGTCAAAACTAAAACTGATTGAACAATCGATTCAATCCAAATCTAACCCAAAAGTTCGAGTTGGTTTTCTGAGTTCACATTCGGTTTTCGTATAATTCAAACTCGCATCTTGTTGACCCAAGCCAACTAAAATGCAATTATTTCTTCACAAGTTTTAGATTTGATCAGTTATCCGACCCGATTCAATGGGTCAGTTCTTGAAAAATTAGATTCAAACTTAATCTAATTGTATATTCGATCTTAATCAAATCCGACCTAAAATTTCAATTTATTTGCAATTTGGGTTCACATAAAATAAAAACCGATCTAATTCACCCAAATAGTCGATTTGTGTCTGTTTGACGGGTCGATCCAATCCAATTGTTACCCCTACTTTGCTTTGCATTTTCAAGCTTTCTACTTCCCACATTGTATTCTGCATATTTTAATTTAATCATCCAATATTTATTTTTCCCTGTATCAAATTTTCAGGTTTGGGTCCTGGAACACTTGTCGGCTCTGCTGCATTTGACCTTTTCCCCATTCATGCACTCTGTGTTGTTGTGCCAAAAGCCGGGGAGCTGAAAAAGATAGCAGATTTAGGTGTTTGGCTGGTGGAGCTCTTTTGGTCTTTTTGGGCTTATATTTGGCTTTATATAATTTTAGAGGTTATTGATTTGATTTTTTAGTCGAAAAATCCTTTCTATACTATGTTGTTATTGTATTATTCTCTTTATTCAGTATCATCTTGATAACATAGTATTAACGATAAAAAAAAATATGTAGGTGTGGACTCCAAATGTGATAACTTTTTGGGAAGCTTTGATAACTGTGGCCCAATATGGATTACTATTGACACATGCTTATGCTCAAGACAAGCGTTGGCCATACATCTCTCTCCCTCTGTATGCGTTTATTGTCTACTAAAATTGAAAAGTAAAAATAAGTGTTTGTTTCTCATGGTCTTTTTATCGTTTTAGTGCAAGAACTGAGAGGCCAGAGGATTGGGTACCTGCAGAGATTCCTAAATACCAACAATATAATGTGTATGATGAAGAAGACAATGGTAGAGTCGATGAAGAAGAAAATGGAAGGATTGTCGACATTTTCTCTGTCCACTCAACAAATGTTGGAGGTTCGGTCTTACTGTACAGTTTTATTAGTACAATGTTTCTTTTCTTGTTATTCAGCTTACGTGGGAGATCTACATTTAGTTACTGAGAATGATGAATAATGACTCGAAATTTGCAAATAATTATGTTAATTAGCGTCATAATCTTTCGTTAGAACCATTTAATTTCTTAAAACATTCACTTTGGATATATGTTTTTCTTGTTCTTCGCTTTGTTTTTGGTAGTAAACACGATATAACTAAGAGTGGATGAAAAATATTCATGCTTTACAAACTAATGATATAACTAAGAGGTCCAAAGGTCTGTGTATTTATAAGCTAATGCAACAAGTGTTGAATGGCAGTTTTGATGGCATTGAGATCATTTGTATTACCATTTATTGGTTGAAAATGTAGAAGAAAAACAGTTTGATGAGACAATCTGTTAAAACTCGATCTTCATTTTTATCGATTATTTATGTTATCTTATAAATAGCCTGCTCATAAAACTCTCATTACTGATTATGTTGATGAATCTTCAGGTATGAGCATTGACAGCGAGAATGATTTCAAAGATAAGCGCGTTCTGATAGTTTGGAAACAACAGTTTGTTGATGCACTCAAGGCATTATCTATTATCTTTATCATGTAATTTTATTTACTCCATTTTCACATCATTTTAATGCCTTTTTAATTGTTTGAACAGTTGGCAAGTGCAGAATCTACAAAAATGAGTAGTGTTCAAAAAGTGGGAAGAACTTGTTGGAAATTACTTGTTCTTCCTTGGAAATTTTTCTTCGCTTTTGTTCCTCCTTATCATATTGGTCATGGGTGGCTGGCCTTCATTTGCTCTCTGATTTTCATTAGCGGGATCGCCTACATTGTTACCAGGCTAACCGATCTTATTAGCTGCGTCACAGGTTCGAGATTAGTCATCTACTTCTCTTCTATAATTCTTCCGAGGTTTCTAGCTTTTATTTGAGTCCTCTCTCTCTTGTTGGGAACAATCGGATAATCAATTTGAAAAATAATTATTCAAATATTCTTGTGTGCTAAAGGAGAATAAAATTCAAGCCAGCAATATCAATGAAATTCAAGTAGATAATCAAGCAATAAATAGAAAAAAGAGACGTCAATATTTTAACGTGGAAAACTTTTCAAAACGAGAGTAAAAACCATGGGCGATGAGTCAAGATATCGAAATTTTATTATGTCAAAATAATAGGTATATTAAGTTTTCTCTAGATCATAAATTTAGAAGAATACGATAATACGTCAAGATCAAACAACAATTTTAGATTCAACAGAATAAAGAGATAGAAGATAAACGTTGGTTAAATTGCAGTCTCATTTTTATCCCAACAAATAGTCTTAGAAAACACAAAATATGATCTCCACCATTCATAATGAAATTTGATTTTTCTGGTGCAGAAAAATTTGAACATCTTTTCTATTTATTTTTTCTCTCTATTTTTCTTTCAAGGTTGCCCTAACTCTCTCACTTAACCTAGCAGCTCGCTTTGTATTTTTATTTAGGTTAACATACCATAATGGGCTTAAGTATTTAAGCCTACAAAAGGAGCTTGACCCAACATTTCTCTCTTGTTTGAGTTTTCTTATGCTTTTGGTTGCAGGCATTAATCCTTATGTAATAGCATTTACAGCATTGGCTAGTGGAACTTCATGGCCAGACTTGGTTGCTAGTAAGATAGCTGCAGAACGTCAAACAATAGCAGATTCAGCCATTGCAAACATCACTTGCAGGTGACACTCATAAAAAAAATAAAATCCACCCCTTAATTCTATCGGGGAATTGAGTTGTTCAATTTTTAGGAATGACAATCTGATCTGATTGACCCGTCAAACCGACGCAAATCGGCGATTGAGCCAGATCGATTTTTGAACCCTAATCAAAACAAAACTCGAAATGTTGGGTCGGATTTGGTTCAAATTCGAATATACGATCGGATTGAATCCCATTTTTATTTGATTCTGAATTAACGTTTCTGAATTTGCAGCAACTCGGTGAACATATACGTGGGCATCGGAGTTCCATGGCTGATTGACACCGCATACAACTACATCGTGTATCGAGAGCCACTACGGATCGAAAACGCGGCAGGTCTGAGCTTCTCATTAGTAATCTTTTTCATTACTTCTATAGGTTGTATTGGTGTTCTAGTTTTAAGAAGAATAACGATAGGTGCTGAGCTTGGGGGTCCCAAGCCATGGGCTTGGATGACCTGCATTTATTTGATGCTGCTTTGGTTTATTTTCCTAGTTTTATCTTCACTTAAAGTCTCAGGGGTCATTTAGTATATATTAAAAAATTAGAACTCTGTGTTTTTTTAGTCAATTTTCAGTCAGATCTTTTTTATTTTAGGGAATAAAACCATGTTTCTGTTATTAAGAAGCTCAATTACAACAGCAAATCATACTAGTTTTGGCCAAAAAAAGCGAGAATTGTCGGTATTTTCAGTTATATAAACACAAGATGCTAGATATTCTTTCTATTTCCTATTTTTGGAAGTATTAACTATCTATTTTTATTATGGGTGGACAAAACTGGCCAAAACCGATGAACCAGAACAGACCATAATGTTTTGGTTTGATTATGGTCCGTCTCGATAATTTTTTATTCTAATCTTAAAATTTTAAAATTAAAATATATTGGTTGCGTCTTATTTTTTCAAATATCAGACCAGACTTGATCATATCGCTTCTAATTAAAATTGACGACTATTAATGTATTTTTAAAATTTTCACATATTATATTTTTATGAATTATTGTAATTTTACAATCAATTAATCTATTTTTTGTTTAATATTTTATATTCCTATATTATGTGTAATGTATTTTGTTGGATTTGAATTAATTTGAATATTAATAATTTTTATTGATGTTAAATTTATTTTATTGGGAGAACCAAGACCGGCTTGGACTGGACCAGAATTTTTGGTCCGGTCATGTCTTGGTTCTGATCTTAAAATTTAAAAAAACATAATGTAATGGTTTGATTTGATTTTTTTCAAAACTTGGACCGGATCAAACTACGTCCATCGTAATCTTTATAGGCAATTTAAGTGAAATATTTTACGTCCATTAATGAACCGGTCCCACCCCTATATAATATCGTATCTAACTCGAGCAAATATAGATCTACATTTTAATTTTAATATTATTTATGGATGGACAGTAAAACTGTCTTCTAATATAATCGTTAACTAATACGATAATTAGAATTTAATTAATAATTATACCCATGATTGAGGGGTCTAAAACTCACTCATTTCAGATCGCCAAAGTGAACTTTTTATTGAAGAACATGAACAAATTACACAAAAAAAACTCATAAAAATAAATAGTAATGCATAAATCAATCAATCTGTACAGCTAAAACTCACGATGAAGAAACAAGAAACTCATACTCAGCATTTTTTCCTCTCACATTGTCACAATCAAATCCGCACCCGCAAGTCGGGCTCTCGTAGAATTTAGTCACCGAAAACTCCTTCGATACGAATCCGGCTTTGAACTTAAGTTTATCCCCGACACGAGTGATCTGGTGGATTTTCAACCAAAAGAACAAGATCTTAACCTTAATTCCACTCAAGCTTGAGAGCTTGTCGGTCGTTATAGTCCCGGTAATGGTCGACTTGTACTTGAGTCGATACTTATCGACTTTGAACGAGCAAGAAGTGTCGAGATAAACGGAGAATTTGCCGGTCGATTTGTCTAGATCGTACCCTCTTACGCCCTGGGGAAGAAGACCGACCGGAAAGTTGTATTTTTCGAGGATATCGTATGCGGATTTTCTTTCATGAGAAAATGGGATTGAGGAGAGGAGGAGGAAGAGAATTGGGATGAATGCAGACATTGTTGAGATTGGATATTTTGAGAGTTTTTTTGCTTGGATTATGTTCTTTTTATGTAGTACTTTTCTTGAATGTTGGATGGATTTTGATTGTTTGGTTTGAACAAAGGTTGAGCCTTTAATGGCATTGAAAAATTATTGTTCCGATTCCATCGAGCTAAGATCCGAAACGAAGAAGAAACAGACGATTTCACGACTCTACCACCAAGTCAATTTTGTTCCCGTGAATCTTGATTTCACGGCCATGTATTTTATCAGCGAAAAAGGAGAAATCTTCTGTTGAATCGAAATCAGATAAAAACTCCTATTCTTCCGTAGAATAAGTTTTTGACGGCTGATCCAATGGGTAGATTTAGTAAATAATGACAACTCTCGAATAGAATGTTGGAACAAGAAAATTAAGATTATTTTATTCGAATAATCTTTGATAGCGAATCAACAATTTCAAGTAGTTTTCTTTCGTATTCTCGGTAAACCCAAGGGTGGAAAATTCAAACCGTAACCGCAGTTTGAACCAGACGAACAAGTTCGATCTTGGTTGGTTTGATACGTAACTCGGTTTTGGACACAGTAGAACCACGAGTCACCGTTTTTAAGAGTAAAAAACTATAAAAATTGAAAACAACCCTACTTTGGATCTTACCATATAAAATCGATCGCAAATCTCTCTCCTAGGCACACAATGCGTTCATAACTGAACCAGAATCAAACCAAAACCGACACATTAAAACGAGTATGGTTCCTCGACCTAATCGTGCCAAACCTTAAATAAGCTAACATTTATACAGAGACATAGGAAATTCGGTTGAGGAGACAGATCTCGAGTAATCCTAGTAACGGATTTCCGGTTCATGACGGACAAGAACAACAAACAAGGCCAAAAAAACATAAAAATCACTCAAAATCCAAAATCAAAACCAAGAATCTGTGCTTTCCTACAACTAAGCAATCATCTCTCAAAAAATTGAGATTTTGCTCAACTAAAAAAAACCAGAAGAATAAGAAGCTTAACGATTTAACCCCTTCGGTACTGATAGTAACGAGACGAGTAAGTTTCAAGCTCACTGAATTCGATCTCCAAACACACAGATTACGTAAAAACTCAGGAGAAAAATGCTTCGACAACACTTAAAATCATCTCAAAAACTCAAGAATCAACAAGCTATACAAAGCTTTAACCAGAAGCTTTCTATGCCTGTCTTTCAAAACAAATACATATTTAGAGGATGATATTGAGTTCATCTTCATCAATGATACAGCTAGAAATCATTACAGCTCAAGTTTATATAACTATTTGAAGCTCATCAAGCCTCATCCATGGAGTTTTGACTGCTTGAACTTCAAATCTAAAGCGAATTCCATCAAATATCAGAGAATCTACCCAAGATTGCAGCAGTATATTGATAATTTATTTCAATGTCAAGCCTTATGACTATTTGAAGTGTATATGACTATTTGAACCTCAACAGGCCTCATCCATGAAGTTTTAACTATTTGAACTTCAAATCCAAAGAGAATTCTATCAAATATCAGACAATTTACAAATATTTCTGCAGTAGATTGACATTTATTACAGCAAAAAAGAAGCATACTTGATCCAATCCCATATTAGATCACAGATTTGAGATTATGCATTACAAAAAGAGAAATTCAAAATCCTATCTACCCCAACTCCATAAATTCTATCTTATCTAAGAAGAAGACACCAAACCAGACAAATCATTGCAGTTAAATCCGCAGCCACACTGTGGAGATTCATAGAAACTATCAATTCCGAAATTAGCAGAAGCAATCCCAACAGAAAATTGCAGTTCATCTTCATCGCGAATCACTTCGACGATATTCAGCCACAGAAATAGGACCTTAACACTAACCCCCTTCAAATTCAGAATCTTGTCTTTTTTTATAACTCCAGAAATGGTGGTTTTATACTCTAGTTGATACGAATCGANTTATAACTCCAGAAATGGTGGTTTTATACTCTAGTTGATACGAATCGATCGAAAACTTACATGTTCTTCCCAAATGAGCGATGAATTTTCCACTTTCATCATCTAATTCGTAGCTTTCGATGCCTTTGGGAAGAATCCCGACCGGGAAATCGAAATCCTGAAGAGCTTCGTAAGCCGACGGAGAACCGGCGACGTCGACGAACCCCGCCGTGAAGGAGAGGAAGACGAGGATGAAAACGGATAAAGAAGTCAGCGGAGAAGTGGGGTTTGGTCGGAAAGACGAATCCATTTGATTCCACAGAGATTCCTTTCTGGGTTAAGCTAAAAATCAGAGCTTGAAGCTTTCAAGGGACTGATCGACAATGGCAGAATCGAGAGTTGATGATTTTTGTCTTCATTATCTTTAATGCACCCTCAAAACCTTTCGAAGTATTCGATCATATTTTATAATTTTATGCGAAAAGACGTGTATCAAATCATGTTCTATTTCCACCCATAAAAAAATGCACTTTTATCCTGAAAGCCGACACGGCCAATCTGCCATTGGTTGCCTTGGATGTTCGTTTTCTGTTTGTTCTGTTCAATCTGAATTGGTTTAATTTTGATCACTAAAATCAGACCAAAACTAACGAATTTGGCCGGTAGCAGTCTCGGTTTGGTTTTACTCATTTATATTGTTGTCGCTCGAGCAAACCTTTGCAAACACATAGACTTGCAGAGAGACACAATTTTCAATTTTTTTCTTGCAATGAACGAGGCCGGGATAGCAAGAAAACCTATATGATTGCATGAATCTATGCTTGGTTCGATCATGACTGCTCGACCGCCCGATCGAGGCAAGAACTTTGGTCGGTGCTGTGATTATGGGTGGTCGATTGTGTGAGTTTGCTTTCGGGTTTTGTCTTTGATCCTAAGTGTGGAGGCAAATGAAGTGTTTGTTCGATTACGGGAAATTGTCATCGAGGATTGATAATGATTTCGATCGATATTTTAATGCTTCTTTTGATATGTGTTTCAAAACTATAGTTTCTTATCTGCCTCGTTTCTTTCATTAAATTTATCGAAATAAAACAACTTTTATTTTCCCACGACGACAACCCAATCATAGAAATACCATGTACGTTAATTAAATTTAATGTCTTCAACAAGTACAGTCATAAAAACACAATACACGTTCGATCGCAAGAAAAAAAATTATAAAAATTAGAGAATCT
>QAOC01014031.1:1950-83258 GCA_003255005.1 Begonia fuchsioides
AGGTAATTGGAGGGGAATTTATGGAGATGGCTCGGATGAAATGAGGGATGGCTCGGGTGGCCGAAAATATGGAAAATGGGTATGTGAAGGAAAAGGGGTGAAAGCTCGGTGGGGTGGGCGGACTCTATTGAAGAGTGTATGGGTTTTTAAGATGGCTGGACAATTCGAAACACTTGAGAAATCTAAGTGTTCGAATTGGTAGACCTTACCCGCACTCGGATGTGACTCACCGATCGGGCGTGCAAGGCTTGACGCTCTTGGCCGGATATTACTCACCGGAGAAGGGTACGTCGTGGAGAGCTTCAGCGGTTAAGAAGAAGGTGCTAAGCACAAATTTGATTCAATTTCTCTCCCTTCTAAGTGAAGGTCGATACACTTAAATAAACTTAAAAATAAAAACTAAAGATAAATGAAAAAGAAATAAAACTAAGCCCTTGGATTTGATGGACGCTTTGGATCAATCGAAAAAGATCTTCTTTGACTTTGGGAAGACCAAGGATGCTCCTTTTTGGCAGAAATCTTGATCCATTAGAGATATGCTTGGCTGAATTTGAAAAGTGACCGTTGTCGACCAAAGTTTGACCATGTTCCGGGCATCACGAGATTTGATGCGTGCCAATTTGAAATAGATGGTCCCGATGCCTTCCTCTTGAGCTAAAATTCCAAAATAATATAGATATGCACGGCGGATTTTGAATGGAGACGAAGGTGGCACTGATGTGCCACGAGACTCGGGCCCATCGGACCGAGAAGTTTATACTAACTGGGTTCCTTATTTTGTAGGGAACATTATCATGGAGAAACCCTCGGAGCTTGATCAAAGCCAACCGAGGACATGCATCATGTGGCATCCCGAGTCGGACACCGGAGACAGCACCAAGACCGCCCACATCGGGCCAGCAGATCGCGCCAAGGTCGCCCACATCGGGCCGGCCGCGGCGCGCGTCGAGACAGACCGCGCCCAGACAGCGCCCCGCGGGCCAGCCGACACGGCCCATGCCGAGTTCCATTAAGGGGCTCGGCCCCCTTCAATAAGTGGCCGAGCGCCACATTTCCTTTCAGCAATTAGAGACCTAGAAGAGTAAGAAGAGCAAGCCCAAGTCATGGAAAGACAAAGTTTAAGGCCCGCGATCCAACATGGCCGAAGCCCAAGCAACAAGGAAGAAGCCCACGAACACTTAGCATTTTCAACCGTGCCAAAATCTTATGGAAGGAGGCTACTAGCGGGAGAATCAGACTTAGAGAGATATGGGGAGATTCGCACACGGAAAATCCCATGATACTCGGAGATCCCGTCCAAGCGCGCCCGGCCGCACCCGCTTCAGCAAACCCGACAGCGCCCACTCGAGCGCGCACCCGACAGCAACCCGGCCGCGCCCTCCACAACGCTGACACACTCCTTCGCGCACCCGGATCCAACTACATACCGATAGCGATAGCGTGCGCGCCCGAACACCCGGACCCGGCTACACATCGACGACACGCAATCCCGTGATTCTCGCGCCACATCACCGGTCCGCGCCTTCACGATCCTAGACGTCCAACTTGATCGACGGCTTACGATTCTTACTTAGTATTTTCCTTTTATGTTTTTGTCTATTTAAGAGGCACTTAGCCTCAATTGAACTTAGTAAATTTTTATCAATATAAAGTGCTTATCGCCTTTTTGATAATTCCCTCAAATCGTCGATCCTTCTCAGGTGCGTCACATCCGGCCAAGTCTTCGACAACCCTCGTCCGTGAACGGTGCGTCATATCCGACCACGAACTAGGTCTACCTTTCTAACGCTTAGATTGCTCGAGTGTTTAGATCGACCGCCTCATAACCTCCTAAATTCCATCCCGTTTTCCAGAGCCATCAATCTCCGCCACCACCGATTCCGGTACATCCACTACCCTCCGAACCACCGTCGTTTTTATCCGAGCCATTCCATTATTCTCACCTTCAAACAACCTTATTTCCACCCCATTACACTTCCGCAACCTAACTCCAGAAATCGCCCGACCATATTTTCCGACTGCCGTACGCGTTGCCTTCTCCGGTCACGCGCACGTCCATCTTCCGACCACGGTGCGCCGCTCATCAATTGACGGCACATCAGGCATGGGGAAGACCTTCGGTTGACCATGTTCCGGCCATCTAGGGATTTTCTGCGTGCCAATTTAAAATGAAATGTCCAGATGCATCCCCCTTTAGATTAGAATCTGAAATAATATAGATATGCACGGCGGATTTTGAATGGAGACCAAGGTGGCACGGGGAAGACCTTCGGTTGACCATGTTTCGGGAATCACGGGATTTTATTCGTGCCAATTTGAAATAGAAGGTCCTGATGCATCCCCCTTTAGATTATAATCCGAAATAATATAGATATGGGCGGCGGATTTTGAATGGAGAGCAAAGTGGCATTGGGAAGACCTTCGTTGACCGAGGATGAGCGCACGTGGCTGACTGGGGTTGACCATATCCCGGATATTGAGGGATCCGCGCGTGCCATTTTAAAATGCTGTTGCCATATGATCCTCTGATGAATATGGCAGCTTTAGCATGGATTATTTAGATGCAAATCCGTCTTGTTTTGCCGATCGCTTGATGGACGGTTTTTGTGTGCGCGGTTTGATCTTATCTCCTGTCATCACGGGATTTGTCCGTGCCATTTTGAAATTGTAACTTCAGACACTCATAGGTTGTTCGAAAGAAGATAAGGGCACGGGTATTTCTGATGTAAAGACTCGTTGGTCTGTTGATGTCTTGAAGGGTGCATCCCAGGTGTCTATGTCTCGGACACCGATAAATCCGTGTGTGCTAATCCAAAACTTGTCCTTTCCTTGACCAAATAATCAGATTACTCACGGATTTTAGTCAAGTTTCTGATAGGATTTGGTCAAGGTCTCCTAGTTGACCCAAGGTGGACCATGTCTTGACCGTGTCTTGACCATGTTTTGACCATCTCTTGACCGTGTCTTGACCATGTTTTGACCATGTCTTGACCGTGTCTTGACCATGGTTCGGCCGCCTTCTCCCTTTGTGGGCCTTTGTGCGTCTTCTTCTTTTGGCTGCTTTCTTCCTTCTCCAAAGTTATTTGTTGATAAAAATAAACCAAAAGTAAATGTGACCGAATGATGGTCACTTATTCAAACGGGCCGAAGTCTTAGAGGACTTCGACTTCGGCAAGGTCGACGACCAAGCCTTCGCTCGTCGTCGGGGCTTGGTCCATGATGTGCTTTGATTGCACATCATGACATGCCCAACGGCCCAGCCCATGACACATCCCAGGCTCCCGGCCGAGACAAGCCCGGGGCTCCCGGCCATGACACCCCTGGTGCTCAACCTCATGACCACGATCCGACGACCCACGAAACATTCTTCGTCGGCTTTGCCGAAGTCATCTAGGGCTTTGGCCCGTTGGAATAAGTGATCGACATGGGAGAACGCTCGATCCAAATCCCCACGGATCAAGTGTTCAACCATGGGCCCTATTTTCGGTCACACTTAGTTTATTTCTTTTCAGCCAACAATTAGCCTTAGAAAAGGAAGAGAAGACAGCCCAAGAAGAGGAACGCACATCCCATAGGCGAAGGCCCACGAAGGACCACCTCGGCCGAACATTGACCGGCCCACGGTCAAGCCTCGGCCCACTAGAAGACCTTGACTAAATTACATCGGCCAATTTACTTAAATCTTTAAGTAATCTAGTTATTTGGTCAAGGAAAAGATAAGGTTCGAGTTTGACACGGATAAATCTCAAGATATCCGAAGAAGATCCATCGGGCGCGCACAAAAACCGACCATCGGACCATCTACGAAACAAAGGGGATTTTCATTGATCTAATCCGTGCTAAAGTTGACATATTCATAGGAGAATCGTTGGACAACAACCTTTCAAAAATAGCGCGGACAAATCCAGAAATATCAGGAGAAAGGTTGAACCGGTCACATTTCCAAGCACCCGCGCGCGCACCAAAATTGTCCATCGAGCCATCGGCGAAACAACAGAGATTTTCATTCATATAATTAGTGCTAAATCTTCCATATTCGTAGGAGGATCGTTGGATATTAATCTTTTCAAAATGGCACGGAAAAATCTCGTGATGACATGAAGATAAGGTCAACCAAGGAACCAGACCACGTGACACTTTATGTTGACCACAGAGCCTTTTAGAAGCCCCGGATCCAAATTGGCACGAGCCAATCTTTCATGGCTCGAAGATTATTGCAACCGGTGCACCCTCTCGGTCAACCATGGTCACCTTCGGTCAAGACGCAAAACCAACCGTGCCAATCTTCATGAACCAAACCTAAAGTCAACCGGAGACCTTCCGAAGCAATCCAAGACGTTCAAGTCATCCAAGGGCTTAATTTATCTTTCTTAGCTTTTTATCTTTTACGTTTAGTATTTAAGTGTAACACTTGCACTTGAATGAGATAGTGAATGTTTATCAATACAAGTGCTTCGAGCCTTTTTCATAATTCCCTCAAACGACGTTACTTCTCTGGGTACCCGGACACGGCGTACCCGGTAGCACGGCCCACGACGCAACTCAGGCTCATGACCGAGACACGCCCCGCACCCAACGGGCGCTCCACGACCCTGACTCGACAACCACCCAAGCTTCGGTCGTCGGCCTATCCAAAGACCACTAGGGCTTCGGCCCAGCAATAGTGGCCAGCGTGAGAGAACGCACTGTCCGATCCCCTTGGATCGCGCGGTCTTCCACGGAGTCCAACTCCTCGGCCCACCCAACGCCGAGCCTGGCCACCTTAGTCTATTTTCAGCATTTAGAAGACTTAGAGAAGAAAGTTTGGCCACCTTGGTTATTTGGTTAAGATAAGGAAGAGGATCAAGTTTGGCACGAGCATATCTTTGTGATGACCGTAGATCACCCATCGGACGCACGAGCATGGCCGATCTCCGAACCACCTACGAGTATCAAGGGATTTTCATGCACCAAATCTTTGGAGCAACTATTGAATCTTCAGAGGATCTTCAATCAACGGATTTCCTCAAAAAACTCACGGATCCCTTGAAGCTCGCCCATGACCGACCGCCGGCTTGGCCCATCTAGACGTGCCCACGCACCAACTCGAGTCATAACCGGTACATCCAAGAACCAGATTGTGTGCTACCTTTTGTTGACCACCAAAGAGACTTTAGAAGCCCCGAATCCAGATTGGCTTGAGCCAATCCATCATTCGTTCGGAGCTCCACCCATACCGACGCACCCTCTCGGTCAACCGGTCAACCACAAGACAACTACGGTCTAATTTCGAACCAACCGATCCTCCGACCAAGAATCACGGACATGGACTTCTCCAAAGTCAACATGAAGCGTTTGATCAATCTAAAGGCCGAAAGCTTCCTTCTTCTTAGATAGTTAGTTCAATTTTATGTCTTTAAGTATTGTATTCGATTTCCGTTTTCAATAGAGAGAATTTTAGTAAAAATTGTGCATTGCACCTTCTTCCCGAAAGGATCGAAGCTCCCTCTCGATAATTCCCCTCCGGTGAGTCATCTCCGGCCGAATGTTATCAACCCTCGAGTGTTCATCGGTGCATCATATCCGAGAAGACATTCAAGGTCTACCAAGTTCAATACTTCGATCGCTCAAGTATTGAATTGCCTTCATCCATTACCTTCACCATCTTCATCCCCGAGCCTTCAAACTCCTCCACAAACCGATTCCGGTCCACATTATCACCACCGAGTCATCTCCATAAATTACCGAACCATTCTCGAAATTCCACCACCAAACACCCTTATTTCCATCACGTTACGCTTCCGCAAACCCCATCCTAAATTGGCCCGAGCCAATTTGCCGATCGCCGTACACGCGACCTCCCCGGTTACGTGAAAAGCGACAAGTCCGATCAAGTGTGTGCGATCATGGTGCACGCTGCACACCAGACACCCCCGGCGCTCAACCTCATGACCACGATCCGACGACCCACGAAACATTCGTCGTCGGCTTTTCCGAAGTCCTCTAGGGCTTTGGGCCATTGGAATAAGTGACCGACATGGTAGAACGCTCGATCCAAATCCCCACGGATCAAGTGTTCAACCGTGGGCCCTATTTTCGGTCACACTTAGTTTATTTCTTTTCAGCCAACAATTAGCCTTAGAAAAGGAAGAGAAGACAGCCCAAGAAGAGGAACGCACATCCCATAGGCGAAGGCCCACGAAGGATCACCTCGGCTGAACATTGACCGGTCCACGGTCAAGCCTCGGCCCACTAGAAGACCTTGACTAAATTACATCGGCCACTTTACTTAAATCTTTAAGTAATCTGGTTAGTTGGTCAAGGAAAAGATAAGGTTCGAGTTTGACACGGATAAATCTCAAGATATCCGAAGAAGATCCATCGGGCGCGCACAAAAACCGACCATCAGACCATCTGCAAAACAAAGGGGATTTTCATTGATCTAATCCGTGCTAAATTTGCCATATTCATAGGAGAATCGTTGGACAACAACCTTTCAAAAATAGCATGGACAAATCCAGAAATATCAGGAGAAAGGTTCAACCGGTCACATTTCCAAGCACCCGCGCGTGCACCAAAATTGTCCATCGAGCCATCGGCAAAACAACAGAGATTTTCATCCATATAATCCGTGCTAAAGCTGCCATATTCGTAGGAGGATCGTTGGATATTAATCTTTTCAAAATGGCACAGAAAAATCTCGTGATCACATGAAGATAAGGTCAAACCGCGCACACAAGATCGTTCACCAACAAACCCGCGAGCCACAAGGGATTTTATCCATAAAATCCGTGATCAATCTGTTGAATCTTCAGAGGATCTTCGAGCAACAACTTTCCACAATATCCTCGCGGATCCCACCATATTCGAGATCGGATCAACCACCGTTCGGTCTTTTTCAAGTCGCCCGTGCACATTCATGAACCATTGTCGGACAACCAAGGAACCAGACCACGTGACACTTTATGTTGACCACCGAGAGCCTTTTAGAAGCCCCGGATCCAAATTGGCACGAGCCAATCTTTCATGGCTCAAAGATTATTACAACCGGTGCACCCTCTCGGTCAACCATGGTCACCCTCGGTCAAGACGCAAAACCAACCGTGCCAATCTTCATGAACCGAACCTAAAGTCAACCAGAGACCTTCCAAAGTAATCCAAGATGTTCAAGTCATCCAAGGGCTTAATTTATCTTTCTTAGCTTTTTATCTTTTACGTTTAGTATTTAAGTGTAACACTTGCACTTGAATGAGATAGTGAATGTTTATCAATACAAGTGCTTCGAGCCTTTTTGATAATTCCCTCAAACGACGTTACTTCTCCGGTGAGTCACATCCGGCCAAGCTTCCGTCAACCCTTGTTGAAACCTCGGTGCGTCATATCCGAGTCTTCTCCAAGGTCTATTGATTCCGATACTTTGATTGCTCGAGTATCCGAATTACTCCATCTCCCCTCCATCTCCGATTCCTCCATAAAATCATCTCATTCCCGAGCTTTCAAACCTCCTCCACAATACCATTACCGCCGCCGATACACAATCCCATGTACCGGCATCCCCCATTGCGATCAAGACGTGTCATGAATCTTCGAGCCATCCAAACTCGAGATTCATTGCACATCAGGGTTCGTGGTCCAAATCATCCCAAAAGTTTAATTGCAACATAAAAAAGTTATAACAACAGTGGTTGGTGCTTTTATGGACGTATCTGGTGTTAAAACAAGTACAAATAAGAGAGAAGGAAAAAAGTCATTTTTTTTGCACTAATTTTAGGGGCTGGTTGCTTGTCTGGATGTCCTTTTCTGGGTTCCGAGAGGAGCCAATCTTCGTCCTCCGATGTAATGTATACGTATGAGGGGAAACAAGAAAGAAAAATAACCATCGAAAACTTCGGTCGCTATGTGAAGACTTGGGAATGACAAGGTAATAGCAAGAAATTTTGATTACTTGGTCACCAAGTAAAGTTTTTTCAACATCGGGTTCGAGCTCCGAATCATCCCAAAAGTTTAATTGTAACATAAAAAAGTTATAACAAGAGTGGTTGGTGCTTTTACGGACGTATCTTGTGTTAAAACGAGTACAGATAAGACAAAGAGGGAAAAAAGCATTTTTTTGCTTTAGTTTTATTGGCTGGTTACTTGTCTAAATGGACCCGTTTCGGGTTCCGAGAGGAGCCAATCTTCGTCCTCCGATGTCAAGTGTATGTATGAGGGGAAACAAGTAAGAAAAAATAACCATTGGAAACTTCGATCGCTATGTGAAGACGTCGAAGGCGATAAAAATGTTTAAGAGTTATTTCATAAATGTTGGGTGGATATTAGTGAATTAGTAGGTTGAATGCGATAAAGAGAATAATGTTTAACGGTAAATTGGAACTTCCAGTCGACCCCATGATATGTTTCTATGAAATTTCTTTATTGATATGTTATGAACATCATGCATCATGTTTTCTACGAATGACAACGAAAATGAGTTTCCATGCATGAAAACTACAAATTATAATAAGTGAATCGTAGGGGGATGGCGGATTGAGTGTTAGGTTGCCCATGGGGGTCTTTGATGCCTACATTCGTCCCCGAAATATCTCTATTGATTCGATGAAGACATCTACGATACAGGAGAGTAAAGACGCCCACGGCAATGGCTATGGGTCCATGTTAACGTGAGCCCAATGAGGATTGACGGTAGGTTGTTATATCTCCTAACGATATAAGTTATGTAAAGGAGAATAAAGACGCCCTCGGCAATGGCTATGGGTCCATGTTACCATGAGCCCAATGGGGTTTGATGGTAGGTTGTTATCTCCTAACGATATACGATATGTAAACAATAAAGTTTTGTGGATGGTCGTCATATGGGGGGCAGATCCACACCACGAAAATGAAATAAGTTACATGGTTTTAAATCATATCATTCATGTTTTCTTCGCACTACTTACTGAACTTTAAGCTCATTAGTTAGACTTTGCAATGTAGGTGATGACTTGAATGTTGAAGAAATATCACATGAGGATTAAATATGAAAGAGGAGCCAATCTTCGTCCTCGAATGTCAAGTTTAGGGGATGGTTACTTGTCTAAATAGGCCCGTTCAAGGTTCCGAGAGGAGCCAATCTTCGTCCTCGAATGTCAAGTGTGTGTATGAGGGGAAACAAGTAAGAAAAAATAATCATTTGAAACTTTGGTCGCAATGTGAAGACGTGGGAATGACTAGGCATTAGCAAGACATTTTTATTACTTGGTCACCAAGTAAACTTTTTTCAACGTCATGTTTGGGCTCCAAATCGTCTCAAAAACTTAATTGCAACATAAAAAAGTTATAACAAGGGTGATTGGTGCTTTTACGCACGTACCTGGTGTTAAACGAGTACAGATAAGAGAAAGAGGGAAAAAAATGCATTTTTTTGCATTAATTTTTAGGGGCTGGTTACTTGTCTAAATATACCCGTTTTGGTTTTTGAGTGGAGCCAATCTTCGTCCTCGGCTGTCAAGTGTATGATGAGGGAAAATAAGTAAGAAATAATAACCATCGAAAACTTTGGTCGCTATGTGAAGGCGTGGGAATGACAAGGTAATAGCAAGGCATTTTACTTGGTCACCAAGTAAACTTTTTTCAGCAACTGGTTCGGGATCTAAATTGTCCCAAAATGTTAATTGTAACAAGAGTTGTTTGTGCTTTTACGCACGTATCTTGTGTTAAAACGAGTACACATAAGAGAAAGTGGGAAAAAATGCATTTTTCTGCACTAATTTTAGGGGTTTGTTCCTTGTCTGAATGGGCCCCTTCCGGATTCTGAGAGAAGAAGATCTTCGTCCTCGGATGTCAAGTGTATGTATGACGGGAAACAAGTAAGAAAAAATAATCATTTGAAATTGTGGTCGCTATGTGAAGACGTGGGAATGACAAGGTAATAACAAAGCATTTTGATTACTTGGTCACCAAGTAAACTTTTTTCAACGTCTGGTTCGGGATCCAAATCATCCCAAAAAGTTTAATGGCAACATAAACAAGTTATAACAAAAATGGTTGGTGCTTTTACGCACGGATATGGTGTTAAAACAAGTACATATAAGAGAAAGAGGATAAAAAAAGTATTTTTTAGAACTAATTTTTGGGGCTGATTACTTGTCTGAATGGACCCGTCTGGGTTCCGAGAGAAGCTAACCTTCGTCCTCCGATGTCAAGTGTATGTATGACGGGAAACAAGTAAGAAAAAATAACCATCAGACACTTCGGTCGCTTTGTGAAGACGTAGGAATGACAAGGTGTTAGCAAGGCATTTTGATTACTTGGTCACCAAGTAAACTTTTTTCAACGTCGGCTTCAGGCTCCAAATCACCCTAAAAGTTTAATTGCAATATAAAAAAGTTATAACAAGAGTCGTTGGTGCTTTTACGGACGTATCTGGTGTTATTACGAGTAAAGATAAGAGAAAGAGAGAAAAAATGAATTTTTTTGCACTAATTTTAGGGGCTGGTTACTTGTCTGAATTGATCCGTTATGGGTTCCGAGAGGAGGCAATCTTCGTCCTCTGAAGTCAAGTGTATGTATGAGGAGAAACAAGTAAGAAAAAATAACCATCGAAAACTTCAGTCGCTATGTGAAGACGTGAGAATGACAAGGTAATAGCAAGGCATTTTGATTACTTGGTTACCAAGTAAACTTTTTTCAACGTCGGGTTTGGGCTCCATATCGTCCCAAAAGTTTAATTGCAACATAAAAAAGTTATAACAAGAGTTGTTGGTGCTTTAACGCACGTATCTGGTGTTAACAAAAAGTACAGATAAAAGAAAAAGGGGAAAATTGACATTTTTTGCACTAATTTTAGGGGCTGGTTACTTGTCTGAATGGATCAGTTATGGGTTTTGAGAGGAGCCAATCTTCGTCCTTCGATGTCAAGTGTATATATGAGGGGAAACAAGTAAGAAAAAATAACCATCGGAATTTTCGATCGCTATGTGAAGACGTGGGAATTAGAAGGTAATAGCAACGCATTTTGATTACTTAGTCACCAAGTACACTTTTTTGAACGCGGGTTCGGGTTCCAAATCTTTACAAAAGTTTAATTCCAACATAAAAAAGTTTTAACCAGAGTGGTTTGTGCTTTTACGGACGTATCTGGTGTTAAAACGAGTATAGATAAGAGAAAGAGGGAAAAAATGCATTTTTAGGGGCTGGTTACTTATCTGAATGGACCCGTTCCGGGTTTTGGGAGGATCCAATCTTCGTCCTCCTATGTGAAGTGTATGTATGAGGGGAAACAAGTAAGAAAAAATAACCATCGGAAACTTTGGTGGCTATGTGAAGAAGTGGGAATGACAAGGTAATAGCAAGGCATTTTGATTACTTGGTCACCAAGTAAACTTTTTTCAACGTTGGGTTTGTTAGCTTTAAAAGTATGTTTAAAGGAATCAATTATTTTTTATGATAACTATGTAAGATGAGAATGAAAGATAAAATAGATAAAGTAAACTACTTACACAATGCTTAAATTATACTTAACGATTCATGAGAAATACCCTCTTCGACGGGTACAATTAAAGTCTAACAATTTTATTTAAGTGCTGCAGAAAATTCATGTATATATGCTGTTTGTGTCAACCATTAGTTAAGTATGTCGACACTTAGATAATCCAGAAACTTAGCTTACTTAGTTTGTGTCGACCCTTAGTCATATGTGTCGACCCATGTTCAAAACAGAAGCTTAGCCTTTCTAATTTGTGTCGACCCATAGAGTTTTTGTGTCGACCCTTAATAAAAAAAGAGGCCTAGTCTTTCCAATTGTGTCGACCCATAGTATCCTTGTGTCGACCCCTTTCCAAAACAGAAGCTAAGTCTCAGCCCAACGTATAAGTTGTGTCAACCCACCTATACAAATTATGTCGACCCAAATAGGCAGAACAATGCGTAAATGTGTCGACTCATCCAAATCTTTTGTTGTCGACCCCAGAGAAGAATTTGTGTCGACCTTACCAAAATCTGTGTGTCGACCCTACCTACACGAAATATGTCTCTGCCCAACCCATTTGTGTCGACCCCATTATAATTGTGTCTACCCTATCTTTTTCCAGAGACGAATCCTTTAGTGTTTGCGTTGACCCCAAAAGTTTTTATGTCGACCCCAGATTTTCCAGAGAAAGATTCTTCTAGGTTGTGTCGACCGCACAAATATTGTGTCGACCCCAACAATTTCAAGAGAAGATTTTGTGTCGACCCCAACAACATTTGTGTTGACCCAATTCAGCAAAACAGCACCAACGGTCAGAAACTTCACAACGGCTATATTTTGATGTGTCTACCGGTTAGTGCTTTGTGTCGACCCCAGAAGGACTTGTGTCGACCCAACTGGACAATTTTGCAGCAATCTATAAATAGATGAAGTGGTCTCATTTTTGACAAATGATTTTACTAAGAGAAAACTACGCCGAATTGCTGCTAAATTTATTTCTCAAACTTTTACTCTCTCAAATCCTTGTACTTAAACTTGTATATCATTCTTGAGCTTGAGTGACTTGGTTTATTAAAAACCGTACAAATTGTAACTCGTTCCTTGATCACTTATTGTAAAAGGGGTGACGCTCTTTCAAGAAAAGAGTCAAAAGGTTTGGTTGACACCCGTAAGTCAATCGGAGTAAACCTCAAGGTTGAGCGAGAAGGATCTTCAAGGAGGTACCTTGAAGCGCGGACGTAGGCAAGGTTGGCCGAACCGCGTTACCAAACCGGTGTCGATTTCTCTTACTCTAAACTCTTATTTACTTGTTTAATTATTCTGCATTAGAGTTTTAGATATAACTAAACAATTTACACGAACTTGACTAAGTAATCGAAAAAGTTTAGTTAACTTAATTCACTCCCCCACTTAGGTTAATCTCGATCCTACAGGGTTCGGGTTCCAAATATTCCCAAAAGTTTAATTGCAACATAAAAAAATTATAACAAGAGTTGTTGGTGCTTATACGGACGTATATGGTGTTAAAACAGTTACAGTTAAGAGAAAGAGGAAAAAAAAAGACATTTTTTGCACTAATTTTAGGGGATGGTTAGTTGTCTGAATGGACAAGTTATGGGTTTCGAGAGGCGCAAATCTTCGTCCTCACCCGTCAAGTGTATGTATGAGGGGAAACAAGTAAGAAAAAATAACCATCGGAAACTTCGGTTGCTATGTGAACACGTGGGAATTACAAGGTAATAGCGAGGCATTTTTATTACTTGGTCACCAAGCAAACTCTTTTCAACGTCTGGTTCAGGTTCCAAATGTTCCCAAAAGTTTAATTGCAACATAAAAAAGTTATAACAAGAGTTATTGATGCTTTTACGGACGTATCTTGTGTTAAAACGATTACAGATAAGAGAAAGAGGGAAAACAGACATTTTTTGTACTAATTTTAGGGGCTGGTTACTTATTTGAATGGACCCGTTCTGGGTTTTGAGAGGAGCCAAACTTTGTCCTCAGATGTCAAGCGTATGTATGAGGGGAAACAAGTAAGAAAAAATAACCATCGGAAACTTTGGTGGCTATGTGAAGAAGTGGGAATGACAAGGTAATAGTAAGGCATTTTGATTACTTACTTACCTAGTAAACTTTTTTCAACGTCAAGTTTGGGCTCCATATCCTTCTAAAAGTTTAATTGCAACATAAAAAAGTTATAACAAAAGGTGGTTAGTGCTTTTACGGACGTATTTGATGTTAAACGAGTACAGAGAAGAGAAAGAGGGAAGAAAGACATTTTTTTGCATTTATTTTATTGGCTGGTTACTTGTCTGAATGGACCCGTTCTGGGTTTTGAGAGGAGCCAATCTTCACCCTTGGTTGTCAAGTGTATGTATGAGGGGAAAGAAGTAAGAAAAAATAACCATAAAAAACTTATCTCGCTATGTGAAGACGTGGGAATTACAAGGTAATAGCAAGGCATTTTGATTACTTGGTCACCAAGTAAACTTTTTTCAACGTCGGGTTCGGGTTCCAAATCTTCCCAAAAGTTTAATTGCAACATAAAAATGTTATAACAAGAGTTTTTGGTGCTTTTACGGAAATATCTGGTGTTAAAACGATTACAGTTAAGAGAAAAAGAGAAAAAAAGACATTTTTTTGCACTAATTTTAGGGGCTGGTTACTTGTCTAAATGGACAAGTTATGGGTTTCGAGAGGAGCAAATCTTCGTCCTCAGCTGTCAAGTGTATGTATGAGAGGAAACAAGTAAGAAAAAATAACCATCGGAAACTTCGGTCGCTATGTGAAGACGTGGGAATTACAAGGTAATAGCAAGGCATTTTGATTACTTGGTCATAAAGTAAACTTTTTTCAACTTTAGGTTCGGGCTTCAAATCATCCCGAAAGTTTAATTGCAACATAAAAAAGTTATAACAAGAGTAGTTGGTGCTTTTACAGACGTATCTTGTGTTAAAACGAGTACAAATAAGAAAAAGAGGGAAAAAAGCATTTTTTTGCACTAATTTTAGGGGTTGGTTACTTTTCTGAAAGAACCCGTTCTGGGTTTCGAGAGGAACATATCTTCGTTCTTCGATGTCAAGTGTATGTATCAGGGGAAACAACTAAGAAAAAATAACCATCGGAAACTTTGGTTGCTATGTGAAGACGTGGGAATGACAAGGTAATAGCAAGGCATTTTGGTTACTTGGTTACCAAGTAAACTTTTTCAACATCGGGTTCGGGCTCCATATCATCCTTAAAATTTAATTGCAACATAAAAAATTTATATAAACAGTGGTTGGTACTTTTACGCACGTATCTGGTGTTATAACGAGTACAGAGAAGAGAAAGAGGGAAAAAAACATTTTTTTGCACTAATTTTAGGGGCTGGTCCCTTGTCTGAATGGACCCGTTACAGTTTTCTAGAGGAGCCAATCTTCGTCGTCGGATGTCAAGTGTATCTATGAGGGGAAACAAGTAAGAAAAAATAATCATTTGAAACTTCGGTAGCAATGTGAAGACGTGAGAATGACAAGGTAAAAAAAAAGCATTTTGATTACTTGGACACCAAGTAAACTTTTTTCAACGTCGGGTTCGGGCTCCAAATCATCCCAAAATTTTAATTGCAACATAAAAAATTTATAACAAGAGTGGTTGGTGCTTTTACGCACGTATCTGGTGTTAAAACGAGTACATATAAGAGAAAGAAGGAATTAAAGCATTTTTTTGCACTAATTTTAGGGGCTGGTTACTTGTATGAATGGAACCGGTTCGGGTTTCGTGATGAGCAAATCATCGTCCTCCGATGTCAAGTGTACGTATGAGGGGAAACAGGTAAGAAAAAATAACCATTGGAAACTGCGGTCGCTATGTAAAGACGTGGGAATGACAAGGTAATAGCAAGGCATTTTAAGTACTTGGTCACCAAGTAAACTTTTTTCAACGTCGGGTTTTGGCTCCAAATCGTCCCAAAAGTTTAATTACAACATAAAAATGTTATACCAAGAGTGGTTGATGCTTTTACAGACGTATCTTGTTTTAAAATGAGTACAGATAAGAGAAAGAGGTAAAAAAGGATTTTTTTTTGCATTAACTTTAGGCGCTAGTTACTTATCTGAATGGACCCGTTCTGGATTTCGAGAGGAGGCAATATTCATCATCGGCTTTCAAGTGTATGTATGAGGGAAGAAAAGTAAGAGAAAATAACCATCATAAATTTCGGTTGCTATGTGAAGGTGTGGGAATGACAAGGTAATAACGAGGCATTTTGATTACTTGGTCACCAAGTACACTTTTTTCAACGTAGGGTTTGGGCTCTAAATCATCCCGAAAGTTTAATTGCAACATAAAAAAGTTATAACAAGAGTGGTTTGTGCTTTTATGCACATATCTGGTGTTAAAACGAGTACAGATAAGAGAAAGAGGGAAAAAAACATTTTTTTGCACTAATTTTAGGGGCTAGTTACTTGTCTGAATGGACCCGTTTCGGGTTCCGAGAGGAGTCATTCTTCATCCTACGATGTCAAGTGTATGTATGATGGGAAACAAGTAAGAAAAAATAACCATATGAAATTTTGGTCGCTATGTAAAAGCGTGGGAATGACAAGGGAATAACAAGGCATTTTGATTACTTGGTCACCAAGTAAACTTTTTTCAACGTCAGGTTCAGGCTCCAAATCGTCCCAAAAGTTTAATTGCAACATAAAAATGTTTTAAATAGAGTATTTGGTGCTTTTACGCACGTATCTGGTGTTAAAACCAGTACATATAAGAGAAAGAGGGAAAAAAAATATTTTTTTGCACTAATTTTAGGGGCTGGTTACTTATCTGAATGAACCCAATTATAGGTTTTGAGAGGAGCCAATTTTCGTCCTCTGCTGTCAAGTGTATGTATGAGGGGAAACAAGTAATAGCAAGGCATTTTGATTATTTGGTCACCAAGTAAACTTTTTTCAACCTCGGGTTCAGGCTCTTAATCGCCTCAAAAGTTTAATTACAACATAAAAAAGTTATATAAAGAGTGGTACTTTTACACACGTATCTAGTGTTTAAAAAAGTACGGATAAGGGAAAGAGGGAAAAAACCATTTTTTTCCACTAATTTTAGGGGCTGGTAACTTGTCTAAATGGATCCGTTACGAGTTCCGAGAGGAGTCAATCTTCTTCTTTGGATGTCAAGTGTATGTATGAGGGGAAACAAGTAAGAAAAAATAATCATTTGAAACTTCGGTCGCAATGTGAAGACGTGGTAATGACAAGGTAATAACAAAGCATTTTGATCACTTGGTCACCAAGTAAACTTTTTTCAAAGTCGGCTTCGGGCTCCAAATGATCCCAAAAGTTTAGGGGCTGGTTACTTGTCTGAATGGATCCGTTATGGGTTCTGAGTGGAGCCAATCTTCGTCCTCCGATGTCAAGTCTATGTATGAGGGGAAACAAGGAAGAAAAAATAACCATTGGAAACTTCGGTCGCTATGTGAAGACCTGGGAATGAAATGGTAATAGCAAGGCATTTTGATTACTTGGTCACCAAGTAAACTTTTTTCAATGCCGGGTTCGGGCTCCAAATTGTCCCAAAAGTTTAGTTGCAACATAAAAATGTTATAACAAGAGTGGTTGGTGCTTTTACGTACGTATCTAGTGTTAAAACTAGTATAGATAAGAGAAAGAGGGAAAAAAAAAAGAAATACCGTCGAATTAAAAACGTACATACACTCTTTGAGAATAACAATTTACTATTCTACCTTTTGTTAAAAATACATAAGCATTTAATAACTTAAACCTACAGCGGAAGGATATAGTTCAAATACATTCATTTCAAAACATTGGTAATCTATCACACCAAAATAAGGGTATACATCTTAATTACATCTTTAAAAGATTCAAAAAATTCAAAACATTTTATATTCTAACTGTGTGTGTCATACATCACTCCCCGTCGGTCATCGCTCAATAAACCGTATCATTTTGAACACTTTTATGCTCTAACTTTTTGATTAGTCATTTGCACCCATTCTTCCATTACATCCCCTACATTGCAAAGCCTAAACTATGAGTCTAAAGCTTAGTAAGAAGCATAACTATAAAATGCAATGCATGAGTATGCTATGTCGTTAAAACAATGCATATTTTCATTTTGTTTTTTATTGCATTATTCTTACTTATCGATCCAGCTCTCCACCTCGTGGTTCTACCCAGTCCTCGAGACCAAGCTCTCCACCTCGTGGTTCCACTAGTCATTTCCTTATCGATTCGGCTCTGCACCTCGTGGTTCCACCCAGTCCTCAAGAACGAGCTCCCCACCTCGTTGTTCCACCGGTCATTTACATTTTTATTCTTACTTAACGATCTAGCTCTCCACCTCGTGGTTCCACCCAGACCTCGAGACCGAGCTCTGCACCTCGTGGTTCCACCGGTCGTTTACATGTTCTGATATTCAAGTTCTTAATTCATTGGAGACAAAACGTAATCAACGTCCCATACCACCAATCATATCTTGTTTACCTCCAACTACGTTGTAAAACCATGCATGAAAATAGTTCGTAGACATTTTGTAAAACTATGTTGCCTGACCATGTGACTATGAAAACATCACTTCACATAACATAAAAATAAGCATACATCTCCAAACATGTCATGAAAACAAACATGCAACACACATCAAACATAATCCTAATCTTTGCAATGTAGTCCCACTTAAGGGCCAAACCATCTTAATGCAAACTTACCTTAGCTTCTTTCTTGAATCAATCCACTTGAGCCCCTTTTTAATCCAATAAATGACCTAAATATATAAATCATATACAAATCAGAATTTGCATAAAGTCTTAACTTTCTATTCCAACTTCAAATGACTATAACTTCCTCGTTAATGATCTATTCCGAATGATTAAGGTGTGAAATTGTTCCTTAAGGATCTACTATAACTTCTTAGAAGACACCAATTTCAGAAAATTAACGCAGTATTAGCTATCGGGACATATTAGTGAGCATACTTCTCTGGAAATCATGGACCAGTCGACCCAACGTATTAAGGGTCGACCCATGTTGACAAAACAGAGGCGTCGCATTTTTACATCGAGAATCGGTCGACCCAAACTACAAGGGGTCGACCAAAACTCTCCCCAGTTTCCGTACACTGACTTACGACATCCATAACTTTTTCTACACAGATCTGAACTGAGTGATTTTAATCGCTATAAATCACTATAAGAGTTTACTTTAACTCTTATGAAGGACATAAACTCTATTTCGCAACAAATATTGACCGATTCTCCAAATCTCTAACTTTGTACATAATTGACTAATTTCACAGCAATTAACATGAAATCATTCATATTTATCCACCAGTTCATCCAATACAATCATATTATTCTTACTGAACCTAAAAGAAACTCAGAGGATAGAAAATTACCTTGATCCTCAGCCTCCACGAAAACTCCAGAGTTTTCCTCTTCCCCTCGGGATAATTTACTTTCTTACTCTTTTTCCCTTATCAAGACGTGAGAATTCTAACTATGAGTAAATAGGGAGAAGAAGCCATACTGGTAGGGAAATGGCAGACCATGCCTTTTTATCTCTTAATTAAACAAAATCAACCTTTCCTTTACGTCCACCGATCGGATTCTCCATCTTTTTGGCTGACTTTTCAACGGCATGTACGAATGTGTCGACCCCTCATCCATTTGTGTCGACCAAAAGTGTTCCCTTGAGCGACTTGTGTCGACCGCTCGTCTGTTGTGTCGACCGAAAGTGTTTCCCGAGAATTACTTTTGTTCACCGCTCGGTCCTGAGGTCGACCAAAAGTTCAAGTTGTCGACCGAAAGCATTCCAGAGGTCCTATTGTGTCGTCCCCTCCTAAATCCTTGGATTTAACGGTAAACAAAGTGTCGCCCCCTCTTCTATCCTGGGGTCGAACGAAAGCATTACGATTGTGTCGACCTATCCCTGATCCTGGAAACTTCGGTCGCTATGTGAAGGCGTTGAAATGACAAGGTAATATCAAGTCATTTTGATTTCTTGGTCACCATGTAAACTTTTTTCAATGTCGGGTTTGCACTCCAAATCATCCTAAAAGTTCAATTGCAATATAAAAAATGTTATAACAAGAGTGGTTGGTGCTTTTACAGACGTATCTTGTGTTAAAACGAGTACAGATAAGAGAAAAAGAGAAAAACATGCATTTTTTTGCACTAAATTTAGGGGCTTGTTACTTTTCTGAATGGATATGTTACGGATTTTGAGAGGAGCCAATCTTCATCCTCAGATGTCAAGTGTATGTATGAGGGCAAACAAGTAAGAAAAAATAACTATTGGAAACTTCTGTCGCTATGTGAAGACGTTGGAACGACAAGGTAATAACAAAGCATTTTGATTACTTGGTCACCAAGTAAACTTTTTTCAACCTTAGGTTCGTGCTCCAAATAATCCCAAAAGTTTAATTGCAACATAAAAAAGTTATAACAAGAGTGGTTGGTGCATTTACGAACGTATCTGGTGTTAAAATAAGTACAAATAAGAGAAAGAGGGAAAAAAAGAATTTTTTTTGCACTAATTTTATAGGCTGGTTACTTGTCTGAATGAACTCGTTCCGGGTTCCGAGAGGAGCCAATCTTTGTCCTCCGATGTCAAGTGTTTCTATGAGGGCAAACAAGTAAGAAAATATAACCATTGGAAATTACGGTCGCTATGTGAAGACGTGGGAATGACAAGGTAATAGCAAGGCATTTTGATTACTTGGTCACCAAGTAAACTTTTTTCAACGTCGAGTTCAGGCTCAAAATCGTCCTAAAAGTTTAATTGCAACATAAAAATGTTATAACAAGAGTGGTTTGTGCTTTTACGCACGTATCTGGTGTTAAAAAGAGTACATATAAGAGAAAGAAGGAAAAAATGCGTTTTTTTACACTAATTTTAGGGGTTGGTTACTTGTCTGAATGGACCCGTAGTGGGTTTCGAGAGGAGCCAATCTTTGTGCTCGGATGTCAAGTGTATGTATGAGGGAAAACAAGTAAAAAAAAATAACTATCAGAAATTTCGGTCGCTATGTGAAGACATTAGAATGACAAGGTAATATCAAAGCATTTTCATTAATTGGTTACCAAGTAAACTTTTTTCAACGTCGGGTTCAGGCTCCAAATCATCCCAAAAGTTTAATTGCAAAATAAAAAAGTTATAACAAGAATTGTTGGTGCTTTTACGCACGAATCTGGTGTTAAAACAAGTACAGATAAGAGAAAGAAAGAAAAAAGGCATTTTTTCTCACTAATTTTAGGAGTTAGTTACTTGTCTGAATGAACAAGTTATGGGTTCAGAGAGGAGTCAATCTTCGTCCTCATCTGTCAAATGTAACTATGAGGGGAAACAAGTAAGAAAAAATAACCATCGTAAAGTTCGGTCGCTATGTGAAGGCGTGGGAATGAGAAGGTTATAACAAGACATTTTGATTACTTTGTCACCAAGTAAACTTCTTTCAACGTCAGGTTCGAGCTCCAAATCGTCCAAAAAGTTTAATTGCAAAATAAAAAATGTTATAACAAGAGTGGTTGGTGCTTTTACAGACGTATCTTGTGTTAAAACGAGTACAGATAAGAGAAAAAGAGAAAAACATGCATTTTTTCGCACTAAATTTAGGGGCTAGTTACATGTCTGAATGGATACGTTACGGATTCCGAGAGGATCCAATCTTCGTCCTCGGATGTCAAGTGTATGTATGAGGGAAAACAAGTAAGAAAAAATGACCATCGAAAACTTCTGTCGCTATGTGAAGATGTGGGAATGACAAGGTAATAACAAAGCATTTTGATTAGTTTGTCACCAAGTAAACTTTTTTCAACATCCGGTTCGGACTCCAAATCATCCCAAAAGTTTAATTCCAGCATAAAAAAGATATAACAAGAGTAGTTGTTTCTTTTACAGACGTATCTTGTGTTAAAACGAGTATAGATAAGAGAAAGAGGGAAAAAAGGCATTTTTTTTGCACTAAATTTAGGGGCTGGTTACCTGTCTAAATGGATCCGTTAAGGGTTCCGAGAGGAGCCACTCTTCATCATCGGCTTTCAGCTGGATGTATGAGGATAAACAAGTAAGAAAAAATAACTATCGGAAACTTTGGTCGCTATGTAAAAGCGTGAGAATGACAAGGTAATTGCAAAGCATTTTGATTACTTGGTCACCAAGTAAACTTTTTTCCTCGTCCTGTTCGAGCTCCAAATCGTCTCAAAAGTTTAATTGCAACATAAAAATGTTATAACGACAGTGGTTGGTGCTTTTACGGACGTATCTGGTGTTAAAAGGAGTACAGATAAGAGAAAGAGGGAAAAAAGGCATTTTTTGCACTAATTTTAGGGGTTGGTTACTTGTTTGAATGAAACCGTTCCAGGTTCCGAGAGGAGCCAATCTTCGTCCTTCGAATGTCAAGTGTATGTATGAGGGAAAACAAGTAAGAAAAAATAACAATCGAAAACTTCGGTCGCTATGTGAAGACGTGGGAATGACAAGGTATCAGCAAGGCATTTTGATTACTTGGTCACCAAGTAAACTTTTTTTAACGTCGGGTTTGGGCTCCAAATCATCCAAAAAGTTTAATTGCAATATAAAAATGTTATGTAAAAGTTAAATGTTTGAGGGTGGACAAAGGTTAAATTGGGATACAAATATAGAAGGATGAAAATAAATCAATAGTTTAATACAATTGAATGACTTAGAAAATGATAGAATGTGAGTTATGTTTGAATGATGATTTTTTAATGAATGGAAAGAAGGATTGATGTTAGATTGGAGAAAGATGAAGTGACTTTGGTAATTTTAGCTGTGATGTTAGATTAAAGAGAGATGAAGGGTTTGTATAGGTGGAGTAGTTGAGTTATTTAATGCAATTGGGATTGAAGGAGATGATTAAAATGCTACGGAAAAGGAGGGATAGTAACTTTGAATGAAATAATAAAGAAAAAAAAATGTAGGAAATATTTTTGTTACTTAGGATTTTGTAGTCGGATTACCTACAACAAATAGAGGAGCAAGCAATAAAAATACTGGATACTAAGATAAAAAAAATATATGATTTATATATTTAGGTCATTTATTGGACTAAAAAGGGGCTCAAGTGGATTGATTCAAGAAAGCAGCTAAGGTAAGTTAGTATTAAGATAATTTGGCCCTTAAGTGGGACTACATTTCAAAGATTAGGATTACATTTGATGTGTGCTGTATGTTTGTTTTCTTGACATGTTTGGTGATGTATGCTTATTTTCATGTTATGTGATGTGATTTAAGTGATGTTTTTCATAGTCACGTGGTCATGCATCATAGTTTTACAAAATGTCTACGAACTATTTTCATGCATGGTTTTACAATGTAGTTGGAGGTCAACGAGATATAATTGGTGATATGGGACACTAATTATGTTTCGTCTCCGATGAACTAAGAACTTTAATATAAGAACATGTAAATGACCAGTGGAACCACGAGGTGGAGAGCTCGGTCTCGAGGACTGGGTGGAACCACGAGGTGCAGAGTCGGATCGATAAAGAAATGACCAGTGGAACCACGAGGTGGAGAGCTTGGTCTCGAGGACTGGGTGGAACCACGAGGTGGAGAGCTGGATTGATAAGCACGATTAATGCAATAAAGAACGAAATGGAAATGTGCATTGTTTTATCAACAACATAGCATACTCATGCATTGCATTTTACAGTTATGCTATTTACTAAGCTTTAGGCTCATAGTTTCGGCTTTGCAATGTAGGGAATGTAATGGAGGAAAGGGTGCAAGTGACTGATCAAGGAGTTAGAGCGTAAGAGTGTCCAAATGATATGGTTTATTGAGTGATGACCGACGGGGAGTGATGCATGACACACACATAATTAATATTGTAAAATGTTTTGAATGTTTTGAAGATGTAATTAAAATGTATACCCTTATTTTGGTGTGATGGATATGCAAAGCTTTTGAAAATTAATGTATTTTAAGTTAAAGTAATTGTCTTCTGCTGTATGTTTTAAGTTATTAAATGTTTATGTATTTTCATTAAAGGTGGAATTCAAATGTATGTTTTTATTATTCGATGGTTTTCATTGTAAACTGTTTTGATAAACTAAAGATAGTTTTCAGAAATTAAGGTAACAAGTTTTCAACTTTTGAAAGTAAAGTAAGTAAGTAAGAACCCCGTAACGGAAAGGATCTCGAGTCGCCAAGAGAAAGAAAGAAAGTAAGTAAGTAAGTACAGCAGCAAGAGGCGTCCTGGGAATCGGGTCGTTACAATTATGGCATCAGAGCAAAACAAACACGAATAAATAAGGGATTTAAAGGTTAAATCTTTCACTGTCTATCGCGTAAAAGACTTGCTAAGTTCTTTCAGTGTAGCCATGATGTGCAACAGGAGTACACATCCGATCACTCCCCGAGCCCGGGTGTTTTTACTAAAATAATTGATCATTTTGCAGGTAACATAGCCTCGGAAATACCTTCCGAGGAGGATCGAGAGCAGTTAAAGATGGTGCTATATTGGCGTCCGAGCACCATCAAGCCGGACACGCACGACGCACCAGGAGACGCGCACACGACCGAGGCTCGCGCGCCCAGCAACACGCGCACGGCAGAAGCCGGTGCGCCCAGTGACAGACCCATGGCCGAGGCTAACACATCCACCGACTCGACCATGGCCCGCGACGACACCACCTGTAGCGTGGCTGAAATCCTCTAAGGATTTCAGCCCAGGAGAATAAGTGGCCCACGAGGTCACACTTAGCCTAGTTAGATAGAAGTGGAAGAATGACGGGCCGAAAGATGGACGACGAACCAAGTGTCAAGACACGAGGGGCTCGGCCAACCCAAGCCCCTTTAAGGCGAACATCAAGACGGGCAGAGCTATTAGCATTCTTTGGCCTTCCTAGGAGCTTCAGAGATACACGTATTAAATTGGCCCACTCCAATCTTAAGAAAGCCGTGACACCTCGCTGAGTCGTCGGCCTACACGGGCCATGACTCGGCCACCCGACACGGCCCATCGAAGACCAGGACACGGCCACGTGACACAGCCCAGGAAGCTCGAGACATGGTCACGAGACACGAGACATTGGGCCCGGGACACGGCCACGTAACACAGATCGCCGAGCCCAGGACACGGTCCACGTGAACCTGGACACGGCCCACCGAATCGGCCACCCGAGCCCAAGACCCGGCCCACTCAAGCACCGGCCCAGTCCACTCCATGCATCCGATGACCAAATCTTCTAGAATCTCAACTACCACAACAAGATAGGGATTCTACCTATTTTGATGCATGTTGACACGAGAGCATCATGGACGACCAAGACATCGGACGGACCACATTCTTCTTAGGGTTTTTAGTTTACTTTCGTTTTTGTTTAAGTACTCTTCTTTTACGTTAATGAAAGTTAGTGAATGTTTTGATAATCTAAGAGCCAAGAGCCTTATTGTCAAATTCCCTCATCCGACCTTGTTTCTCCGGTGCGTCATATCCGGCCAAGCAATCGTCAAACCTTGTAAGCGCGCGGTGCGTCATATCCGTGTGCAAACCAAGGTCTACTCGATTCAAACACTTGATTGCTCGAGTGTTTTGGATCTAAATCATCCCTCAGCCACCTTCTAACCTTCCCGTTACCGCACCATTCACGAGTGATAACCTTCCTCCACTAAACAACCGCAAAACGCCCATCCCGATCCATATTCACATTCGGCCGAGCCATCTCATAATCTCCTCGAGCGAACCTCACCAAATACATCCCATTATGCAACCATCACGTTTTATACACTTCCGCACAACAGATTCTGGACGGAGCACGATCACGAACCTCATCGGCTACGTGATCCGTGCGTTTGGCTACCCCCCTGACGTGCCAACATAACCCGAAGGCACATCAAGCCATAACTTCCCATTCTTTCTATCGCGTTTGATACTCATCCCAAGTATCTGTTTCACCGGTCCTAAATCTTTCATGGCAAAAGACTTGCTAAGTTCTTTCTTTAACGTAGCAATCTTTTCACTGTCTTGGCCCACAATCAGCATGTCGTCGACATAAAGTAGGAGAAATATGAAGGTATTGTCCGTGAACCGTTTCAAGAACACACAATAGTTTGAAGAAGTTTTCCTATATCCTTGATTGACCATAAATGAGTCAAACTTCTTGTACCATTGTCCGAGAAGTTATGCTATCGCAGGAGAAATATATTAAGAAAGTTCTCACCCGATTCTATATGGATAAGGCGCAGTCGGTCAGCACTCCACTTACCAATCATTACAAACTTACTTCCAAAAAAAGTCCTTCTACTGAAGAAGAAAAAGCAGAAATGCAGAGAATTCCATATGCCTCAGCAGTTGGCAGCTTGATGTATGCTATGGTTTGTACGAGACCTGACATTGCACATTCTGTTGGAGTAGTCAGTCACTTTTTATCAAATCCGGGCAGAGAGCATTGGAATGCGGTAAAGTGGATTATGAGATATCTTAAAGGTACTTTTGAATTCAGTTTATGTCTTTGAAGTAAAGAGCCTTTGTTAGTAGGCTACACTAATGCTGACATGGCTAGAGATATCGACTCTAGAAGATCAACATCAAGGTATTTGGTTACATTTGGAGGGGGAGCTGTATAATGGCAATCTAAGAGGCAAAAATCAATGGCATTATCTACGACAGAAGCTGAGTTTATTGCGGCTACAGAGGCTTGTAAAGAAATTTTGTGGATGCAAAAATTTCTGACAGAATTGGGACATCGACAAGATAAATATGTCTTGTATTATGATAGCCAAAGTGCTATACACTTGAGCAAGAATCCAAGCTTTCATTCGAGGTCAAAACATATAGACGTCAAGTATCATTGGATACGGGATATCCTTGAGAACAAACAAGTGTACCTTGAGAAAGTTCACACAGATGACAATGGCTCAGACATGATGACAAAATTTTTTCCGAGAAGCAAACATGAATTCTGTAGAGACTCAGCAGGATTGAAAAACCTCACCATAAGTTGGGAGGGGGAGTTTGTAGGGTCCCTCCTTAATGGTGAGGGACCCACATAATGTGAATGGAGACTTAAAAGTCTCCATTAATGGTAGCCTACCTCAAATTAAGGTAGGCTTCTCCCTCAAGCCTCCTATAAATAGAGGCTTGAGGGAGTGAAGGAAATCATCCCTCAATCTCCATTCCATTCGACAATTGGAAAGTATTCGTAGAGAGAATTTTCGGAGGGAGAGAAAAGAAAGAGTGTTAGAGAAAAATAGGTGTGGTGCTTTTGTGCACATTGTGAGTTCTAAGAGTGGTGATTTCTCTTAGTGAATAATTTCTAGAATATTTGATTCTAGAAAAATATTGTAAATCCTATTTTTCATAGTGACATCTTTTTGGACTCGGTCCCCATGGTTTTTTCCCGATTTGGGTTTCCACGTAAAATTCTCGGTGTGCATTTTTTGCATTATTTCCTTTACTTCTTGGCCGTTATATTTTTACGGAGCAGAAAAATATTCCTGGTATTTTTCGGATCACATCTGTTATCGTTTCTTATACTGCCTGGTTAGTGGTGTAATTGTACTGTGTAAGTAGTTCTGGCTAAGGAGACTGGTATTTAAGTGGTCCGTTTGTGACCCTTCAGCCTTTCCTGGGAACATACTTGGAAAGGTAATTCTGTCTAAGAAATTGCCAAGAGCGATTTCCTGGGAATTAACCTGATCAGTACTCTCCACGTTTTTTTTTGGTGGTTAAAGAAATAATATTTAGGTGGATATTCGGGTTGTATTTCCCAACAAGTGGTATCAGAAATTCATCATTTCCATAAAAACTGTTGGGGCATTGGTCAATCAAAAAGACATCACTAGAAATTCATAATGTCCATAACTAGTTCTGAACGCAGTTTTCAGAATATCTTCTGTTTTGACCTTTAGTTGGTAATACCCAGATCTTAAATCAATTTTTGAGAACACACATGCACCTTGAAGTTGGTCAAATAAATCATCAATCCTGGGAAGTGGATACTTATTCTTGATTGACAATTTATTCAATTCTCAGTAGTCAATGCACATTCTTAGTGAACCATCTTTCTTCTTAACGCATAAAACTGGAGCTCGCCATGGCAAGAAACTCGGGCGTATAAAGCCCTTATGCACCAATTCTTCCAATTGTGCCTTTAATTCCTTCAATTCTGCTGGTGCCATTCTATAAGGATTTTTGATACCGGTTCAACCCCAGGATAAACATCAATCACAAACTCAATGTCTCGATCAGGGGGTAATCCAGGTAGATCATCCAGAAATACATCTGAGAAATCCTGCACCACTGGAATACCTTGTAACTTTGTAGTGTGCTGAAATTGTACATCCACTACATTTGCCAGAAACCCTTCACAATCACTTCTTCTTAACAGTTTCTGAGCCATAATGGATGATATAATAGTCACTTTGTTAGTATTCTTCATTGCTTGAAAAGAATACTAGTTTACATTTGGCGGTTGAAAACTAACTGTTCTAGTTCTACAATTTATAGTTGCAAAACTTTTGAACAACCAGTGCATAACCAAAATTACATCATAACCTCGCATATCCATAACTATAAAATCTGCATATAATTTTCTATCGGCTATAGAAACAATGCAATTCAACAATACGTGATTCAAATGTAACTACTCACTAGATGGTAACACAACATCATAAATATGCTCAACTACCATTGGTGAACATTCCAATTTAATCATGAATGCAGATGATATGAATGAGTGTGTAGCACCAGAGTCAATCAACGTATAAGCAGGCACATCATTAATTAAAATGGTACCTGACACAACATGATGTTGCTCTTCACTATCCGATTCGATTAGTGCAAAAACCCTTGGTGCAACTCTAGTCTGATCCTTGTTATGTAATGGACAATTAATGGCTATGTGACCTTCCTTCTTGCATCTAAAACACTTGTTGTTGCCAGCTATACATTCTCCGTAATGAATCTTGTTTCATTTAGGACATTGCACTTTTTGAGAAGAGTCTCGTTGCTTTTTCTCTTTTCCTTGCTTGGTCTTCCCTTCATTAGGCCTTTTAGTACCCTTTGACTGCTGTCAGCTCTTATTTTGTTGGGTCTGTACTGTTTTGTAAAATCGTTGTTGTGCCTCCTGTTGTTTCTGAAATTTAATTTCCACTTCTTCTATTTCAAGGGCCTTAGATATTATCTTGGAATAAGGCAGGTCTTCTATTCCATATATCTTCACTCCTTTATAGATTTCAAATTTGAGGCCTTGAAAAAACTTGTGTACTTTGTTTTCATTATTGGCTACAAGATGTGGAGCAAATCGTGACAGTGATTCAAACCTTCATATATATTCAGCAACTAATCCAACTTGGTGTAGTTGAGCAAACTCTACCATCTTACTAGCTCGAACTGCACGGCTGAAATATTTGTCATTGAATATAGTTTTAAATTGTTCCCATGTCATTTCCCTCACATTGTGGGTGGTCTTAACTGTATCCCACCAAAATCTTGCATCATTTTCTAGCATAAATGCTGCACAGGTTACTTTCTCTGTATCTTCGATTTTTGCGTACTCAAAGATATCCTCTGACTTTCGAATCCATTGTTCAGCACGAGTTGAATTCGTAGACTTTCCATCAAAACTCGGTGGATGGAGTCGACAAAATCTTTCTCAACTCAATTCCCCTTGATTTGGACGTGAATTTCTTTGTTCTTCTCTTGTCTGATTCTGATCAAACTGACTTAATAAATCCACCAACCTTGTCAATGGATCAGTACTACTTTCACCGATGTCACCAACATTTTGATATCCTCTCGGACCTTCATCCATAGGTCTTCGTCCTCTCAATACTTTGTATATTTCCTTAGCAATTCCCTTAATATAAGAAAGGTAATAAATAACTTAAATTCTAACAAAAAGAAAACTTACAGTTGATGAAGTGTCTCCATGTGATAATTTCTGTTGTTAGGCAGTCTACAGAACCGTTTTTAAAACCCGGTGCGCTATGATACCATAATTGTAACATCCAATTTTAAAAAGTCTTGAAACATTTAGAATTTTTTTTTTATACCTTATTTCTTTTAAGACTCATAACCAATGATAAAATCATTTTCGATTACAGCGGAAGACTGAAATACATGAACTCGTCTTTAATTAAATAAAAATATAAAATCAAACATTTTAGAAACACTCATAATTTACATTCAAAAACATGTTTCTTACAACCTATTTTATAAACTATACTATACGTTTAAACTTTAACTTCAAAACACTTATTTACATTACATGAAAAACTATGCTCACTTGTCATTTTCGCGCTAACAACATAAATGCTCGCGATGGACACCCTTCATCATCATTGATTTTCATTCTGATCATCAAACTCCTCACCTACATTATAAAGTCATTCTAATGACCCTAAAGCCCAGTAAGACATGAAAACTATAAAATGTGTAACATGTATGAACTTTTGTAAACCTATGTAGTTTCATTTCAATTTTGACATTCATTCTTTCTTTAGTTACCGTAGCTATGAGATTATTGTGAGGCGAACTGTGATGGGAAATTGAGAGGTTAACTATGACGTCCATGAAAGACAACCAACTCAAATCCCTCCTCAACAACAAACTGTTACATGAATTCATGAAGCTTCCTTTGTTCTTTCTTCGTATCATGTTCTGTTGTCTATGAAAATCATGCATGATAAATTCATTTTCGTTGTTTTGAGTAAAACATGATGCATGATTCATGTACAATGCTTAACAAACAAAACATACATTTATCAAATCATTTAATGTAACAAAAAATGTCAATCAAGCAAACAAACAACCCTCAAATGAATTGAAGTCGGTGTATTGTGCATTACACCCCAAACAGTCCAATATATATTTATATCAAAGCATAAACAAAAAATAATCTTATTCTTTATAATGTAGTCCCACTTAAAGGTCAATCACATACATCATAATCTTACCTTAACCACTTTCTTGAATTAATCCACTTGAGTCTCTTTTAATTCAATTGGTAACCTAAACATATAGATCATTTAAGGGTAAGAAATCGGGTAACATGACTTGTTTTATGACATAAAGTCACAACTTACTTTTCCAACTTTGAACAACTATAACTTCCTCTATAATGATCCATTCGTGATCCTACGGATATCAAATTATTCCTTAAAGAGTCTACTATAACTTCTTAAAAGACACCAAATTCATAAAACTAACGTAGCATAGAGTGTTAATAAATATTAACATAACAGCGAGCATGCACCTCTGAAAACAATGGATCGGTCGACCCAAACTTGGAGGGGTCGACCCATGCTCAAAAATAGAGAGCATGTGTTTTTTTTAAAATCAGGAATCAGTCGACCCAAAACTATAAGGGGTCGACCCATGCTGACAAAGCAGAGAGCCATGCATTTTTAAATCGAGAATCGGTCGACCCAAACTATAAGGGGTCGACCGCAGCCCTCCCAAGTTTCTGTACGTTGACTTGCGACATCCATAACTTTGTCTACACAGCTCTGAATTGATTGATTCAAAAGGATATAGATTACCTTAAGAGTCGAATTTAACTCTTATGAAGGAAGAAAACTCTAATTCATACTACTTATCAACATAATTTTCTAAAACTTTAACTTTGTACATAATCAACTTGTTTCACATATCTTGGCATGAAATCATTCGTTTTTATCCATCAATTCAAGTAATACAATCATTTTATCATTACTGAACTTAAAAAAAAACTCAGAATAGATGAATACCTTGAACTTAAACCTTCACAAAAATTTAGAGAGAATTTAGATAAAATTCGTGTCTGGCTGAAAAATGGTAGTCAAATGCCTTTTTTATGTCTTTTATTAATCAACAACAATATTTCCTTTACGTCCATAAATCAGATTCGTCCAAGTTTTGGCTGAACATTCATTTCATTAATCAAAAACAATATTTTCTTTACGTCAATGGATCAGGTTTAACCGAATTTTAGCTGACCTTTTGACTTCTGTCGGTGAAGGTGTCGGCCGCTCGTCAGATGTGTCAACCCAATCTATTCCCAAGAGTCATTTGTGTTGACCGCTCGGTGCTGGGGTCGACCGAAAGTGTTCCCGAGAATGACTTGTGTCGACCTCTCTTAAATCATGGGGTCGACCCAAAGGGTTATATTGTGTCGACCCACGTATATAACTTGTGTCAACCCAAAAGATATTGTGTCGACCTAAAATTTTCCAGAGACGGATCCTTCAAAGTTATGTCGACCCAACACAAAGTTGTGTTGACCCTTCACTTTCCAGAACCTATAACTTTCTCTACAAACCTCCAACACTTAACAACTTTTATTCCAACATCCAACTTTGTTTCCAAATCATCTAAATTACTATTTCAAAAGTGTAACACCACCTAAACATCTATTATCCCTTAACACATATTCCAATCTTGCCACAATGTGCTATAAATATACAGGCTTAGGTTACCCAAAAAAAAGTGGGGTGTTACACATGGTCTGCCATTTCCCTACTAGCACGATCATTCTCCCTATTTTATTTTAAGTTCTAAGTCTTGACGAGAGCAGAGTGAGATTGAGGAAGTGAGTTATCCCGAGGGGAAGAGGAAAACTCTGGAGTTTTCGTGGAGGCTAAGGATCAAGGTAATTTTTCTCTCCTTTGAGTTTCTTTTAGGTTCAGTAAGGATAATATGATTGTATCGGAAACTTCAGTCGCTATGTGAAGACGTGGGAATGACAAGGTAATAGCAAGGTATTTTGATTACTTGGTCACCAAGTAAACTTTTTTCAACATCGGGTTNATTTCATGCTAAGAGATAAGAAAAGAGTTAAGTATGAACAAAGTTAGAGTTTTCGAGATTCGGTCGATAAGTAGTAGAAATTAGAGTTTATGACATTCCTAAGAGTTAGAGTAAACTCTTAGAGTAATTTATAGCCATTAGAATCGCTCGATTCGGCGCTATGTAGAAAAATTTATTGACGTCGCAAGTCACCGCACATAAACTTGTTATAGGTTTGGTCGATTCCTTATAGGTTTGGTCGACCGATTCTCTAATTTAAACATGCAGGCTCTTATTTTTGTCAAATGGGTCGACCCCTTACAGTGAATGCCCTTTGTTTTGTCAACATAAGTCGACATGCTTTAATTTTCTGAATTCGGTGTCTTTTAAGAAGTTATAGTAGACTCCTTAAGAAACAATTTGACACCTTAATCATCAGGAATGGATCATTAACGAGGAAGTTATAATCATTTGAAGTTGCAATAGAAAGTTAAGACTTTATGCAAATTCTGATCTGTATATGATTTATATATTTAGGTAAGTTAGTATTAAGTTAGTAACCATCGGAAACTTCGGTCGCTATGTGAAGACGTGGGAATAACAAGGTAATGGCAAGGCATTTTGATTACTTGGTCACCAAGTAAACTTTTTTCAACATCGGGTTCGGGCTCCAAATCGTCCCAAAAGTTTAATTGCAAGATAAAAATGTTATAACAAGAGTGGTTGGTGCTTTTACGCACGTATTTGGTGTTAAAAGAGTACAAATAAGAGAAAGAAGAAAAAAATGCCTTTTTTGTCTCTAATTTTAGGGGTTGGTTACTTGTCTGAATGGACCCGTTCCGGGTTCCGAGAGGAGCCACTCTTCGTCCGACGATGCAAGTGTATGTATGAGGGGAAACAAGTAAGAAAAAATAATCATCAAAAACTTCGGTTGTTATGTTAAGACGTGGGAATTACAAGGTAATAGCAAGGCATTTTGATTACTTGGTCACCAAGTAAACTTTTTTCAACGTCGGTTTCGGGCTCTAAATTGTCCCAAAAGTTTAATTGCAAGATAAAAAAGTTATAACAAGAGTGGTTGGTGCTTTTACGGACGCATTTGGTGTTAGAACGAGTACAGATAAGAGACAGAGTGAAAAAAAGCATTTTTTTTCTCTAATTTTAGGGGCTGGTTACATGTCTGAATGGATCCGTTACGGGATCTGAGAGGAGCCAATCTTCGTCCTCGTATGTCAAGTTTATGTATAAGGGGAAACATGTAAGAAAAAATAACAATTTGAAACTTCTGTCGCTATGTGAAGGCGTGGGAATGACAAGGTAATAACAAAGCATTTTGATTACTTGGTCACCTAGTAAACTTTTTTCAACATCCGGTTCAGGCTCCAAATCGTCCCAAACGTTTAATTGCAACATAAAAAAGTTATAACAAGACTGGTTAGTTCTTTTACGCATGACTCTTGTGTTAAAACGAGTACATATAAGAAAAATGTAAAAAAAAGTAATAACAAAGAATTTTTTCCCTCTTGTGCTTTTACGGACGTATCTTGGCTCCTCTCGGAACGCGTAACGGGACCATTAAGACAAGTAACCAACCCCTAAAATTAGTGCAAAAAATGCCTTTTTTCCCTCTTTCTCTTATCTGTACTCATTTTAACAACAGTTACGTCTGTAAAAGCACCAACCACTCTTGTTATAACTTTTTTATGTTGCAAATAAAATTTTGGGACGATTTGGAGCCCGAACTCGACGTTGAAAAAAGTTTACTTGGTGACCAAGTAATCAAAATGCCTTGATATTACCTTGTCATTCAAACGCCTTCACATAGCGACCGAAGTTTTCGATGGTCATTTTTTTCTTGCATGTTTCCAGTTATACATACACTTGACAGTCGAGGACAAAGATTGTCTCCTTTCGAAACCCATAACTGGTCCATTCAGACAAGTAACCAGCCCCTAAAATTAGTGACAAAAAATACTTTTTTTCCCTCTTTCTCTTATCTGTACTCGATTAAACACCACATACGTCCGTAAAAGCACCAACCACTCTTGTTATAACATTTTTATGTTGCAATTAACGTTTTGGGATGATTTGGAGCCCGAACCCGACGTTAAAAAAAGTTTACTTGGTGACCAAGTAATTAAAATGCCTTGCTATTACCTTGTCATTCCCACGACTTCACATAGCGACCGAAGTTTCTGATGATTATTTTTTCTTACTTGTTTCCCTTCATACATACACTTGACATCAGAGGACGAAGATTGGCTCCTCTCAAAACCCAGAACGGTTCCATTTAGACAAGTAACCAGCCCCTAAAATTAGTGCAAAAAAATGCATTTTTTCCCTCTTTCTCTTATATGTACTCGTTTTAACACCAAATACGTGCGTAAAAGCACCAACCTATCTTGTTATAACTTTTTAATGTTGCATTTTAACTTTTGGGATGATTTGGATGCCGAACCTAACGTTGTAAAAAGTATAGTTGATGACCAAGTAATCAAAATGCCTTGCTATTACCTTATCATTCCAACGTCTTCACATAGCGACCAAAACTTTCGATGGTTATTTTTTCTTACTTGTTTCCCCTCATACATACACTTCACATCGGAGGACGAAGAGTGGCTCCTCCCGGAACCCGCAACGGGTCCATTCAGACACGTAACCAGCCCAAAAAAATGTTTTTTTTTCCTATTTCTTTTATCTGTACTCGTTTTAACACCAGATACGTGCGTAAAAGCACCAAACACTGTTCTTATACCTTTTTTATGTTGAAATTAAACTTTTGGGATGATTTAAACCCCGACCGCGATGTTGATAAAAGTTTACTTGGTGACCAAGTTATCGTAATGCCTTGCTATTACCTTATCCTTCCCACGTCTTCACATAACGACCGAAGTGTGCGATGGTTATTTTTTCTTACTAGTTTCCCCTCGTACATATAGTTGACATTGGAGGACGAAGATTGGCTCTTCTCGGAACACGGAACGGGTCCGATCAGACAAGTAACCAGTCTGTAAAATTAGTACAAAAAAAGTCTTTTTTCTCACTTTCTCTTATCTGTACTCATTTTAACACAACATAAACTTGACATCGGAGGACGAAGATTGGCTCGTCTGGGAACCCGGAATGTGTCCATTCAGATTAGTAACCAGCCCCTAAAATTAGTGCAAAAAAATACTTTTTTCTCTCTTTCTCTTATCTGTACTCGATTAAACACCACATACGTCCGTAAAAGCACCAACCACTCTTGTTATAACATTTTTATGTTGCAATTAACGTTTTGGGATGATTTGGAGCCCGAACCCGACGTTAAAAAATTTTACTTTGTGACCAAGTAATTAAAATGCCTTTCTATTACCTTGTCATTCCCACGACTTCACATAGCGACCGAAGTTTCCGATGATTATTTTTTCTTACTTGTTTCCCTTCATACATACACTTGACATCAGAGGACGAAGATTGGCTCCTCTCGAAACCTAGAACGAGTCCATTCAGACAAGTAACCAGCCCCTAAAATTAATGCAAAAAAATGTATTTTTTCTCTCTTTCTCTTATCTGTACTCGTTTTAACACCAGATTTGTCTGTAAAAGGACCAACCAATCTTGTTATAATTTATTTTTCAATTAATCTTTTGGGATGATTTGGAGCCCAACCCGACGTTGAAAAAAGTTACTTGTTGACCAAGTAATCAAAACTCCTTGCCATTACCTTGTCATTCCCACGTCTTCAGATAGCGACCAAAGTTTCTGATGGTTATTTTTTCTTACTTGTTTCCCCTCAAACATACACTTTACATCGGAGGACAAAGATTGGCTCCTCTCGCAACCCGGAATGAGTTCATTCAGACAAGTAACCAGCCCCTAAAATTAGTGCAAAAAATGCTTTTTTTCCCTGTTTCTCTTTTTTGTACTCGTTTTAACACCAGATACGTGCATAAAAGCATCAACCACTCTTGTTATAACTTTTTTATGTTGCAATTAAACTTTTGGGATGATTTGGAGCCTGAACCCGACGTTGAAAAAAGTTTACTTGGTGACTAAGTAATCAAAATCCCTTGCTATTACCTTGTCATTCCCACGTCTTCACATAGTGACCGAAGTTTCCGATGGTTATTTTTTCTTACTTTTTTCCCCTCATACATTTGCTTGACATCGGAGGATGAAGATTGGCTCCTCTCAGAACCAGGATTGGGTCCATTCAGAAAAGTAACCAAACCCTAAAAATAATGCAAAAAATGCCTTTTTCTATCTTTTCCTTATCTGTACTCGTTTTGACACCAGATACGTGCGTAAAAGCATCAACCACTCTTGTTATAACTTTTTTATGTTGCAATTAAACTTTTGGGACGATTTGGAGCCCGAACCCAACACTGAACAAAGTTTACTTGGTGACCAAGTAATCAAATTGCTTTTTTATTACCTTGTCATTCACATGTCTTTACATTGCAACCGAAGTTTCCGATGGTTATGTTTTCTTACTCGTTTCACCTCATACATGCAGACAAGTAACCAACCCCTAAAATTATTGCAATAAAATTCATTTTTTCCCTTTTTCTCTTATCTATACTCGTTTTAACACTATATACATGCGTAAAAGCACCAACCACTATTCTTATAACTTTTTTATGTTGGAATGAAACTTTTGGGATGATTTCGACCCTGAACCCGACGTTGAAAAAAGTTTACTTGGTGACCAAGTAATTAAAATGTCTTGTTATTACCTTGTTGTTCCAACGTCTTAACATAGCGACCAAAGTTTCTGATAATTATTTTTTCTTACTTGTTTCCACTTATACATACACTTCAAATTGAGGACGAAGAGTCACTCTTCTCGGAATCCGGAATAGGTCCTTTTAGACAAGTAACCAACCCCTAAAATAAGTGTGAAAAAATGCCTTTTTCCCTCTTTATCTTATCAATACTCGTTTTAACACCAGATACTTCCATAAAAGTACAAACAACTCTTGCTATAACATTTTTATGTTGCAATTAAACTTTTGGGACAATTTGGAGCCCTAACCTGACGTTGAAAAAAGTTTACTTGGTGACCAAGTAATAAAAATGCCTTGCTATTACCTTGTCATTCCCACGTCATAACATAGCGACCGAAGTTTCCGATGGTTATTTTTTCTTACTTGTTTCCCCTCATTTCATACACTTGACATCAGAGGACGATGATTGGCTCCTCTCGAAACTAGGAACGGGTCCACTCAAACAAGTAACGAGGCCCTAAAATTAGTGCAAAAAATACTTTTTTTCCCTCTTTCTCTTATATGTACTCGTTTTAACACATGATACGTCCGTAAAAGCACCTACTGTAACAACCCTCATTTTTATTTTATAATCTTGTCACTTTAAGATGTAAATGTTCAAGATTTGTTTTATGAATGTTGGGTAGTTATTGAGGAATTTAAGTATTGTGGATGTTAGCAATTTAGTAGGTTGAAGGTGATCAAGAAAATAAGTTTTAAGGGGGTTTAAGTAATATGGTTATCCAAAAAGTTTAGAAAATCTTCTAAGTGTCAGGGAGTACTTTCGGTCGACCCTAGAAACGAGAAGGGGTCGACACAATATAACATTTCGGTCGACCCCAGGATCGAGGAGGGGTCGACACAATATAACATTTCGGTCGACCCTAGGATCGAAGAGGGGTCGACACAATTGGAATACTTCGGTCGACCTAAGATCGAGGAGGGGTCGACACAATATAACACAATAGAACCCTCCGGAACGCTTTCGGTTGACCCTAGGATTGAAGAGGGGTCGACACAACTGGAATACTTCGGTCGACCCCAGGATCGAGGAAGGGTCGACACAAATGACTCTCGGGAACTTCCTTCGGTCGAAAAAATTGGACGAGCGGTCGACACATTCATACATGCCGTTGAAAAGTCAGCCAAAACGTGGGGAAATCCGATTGATGGACGTAAAGGAAAGGTTGATTTTGTTTAATTAAGAGATAAGAAGGCATGGTTTTCCATTTCCCTCCAATCACAATTTATTTTCCATATCTTCTCTGAAGTTCTCACGTTGATCAAGAGAAGAGTGAGGTTGATAAAGAAAGATATATTGTGAGAGAAAAGAGTTAGCTATCTCAGAGGAGAGGAGGAAAACTCTGAAGTTTTCGTGGAAGCTAAGGTTCAAGGTAATTTTTCTATCCTCTAAGTTTTCTTTTAGGTTCAGTAAGGATAATATGATAGTAGTGTTTAAATGGTGGATAAAAATGAGTGATTTCATGCTAAGAGATAAGAAAGGAGTTAAGTATGAACAAAGTTCAAGTTTCGGATATTCGGTCGAGAAGTAGTAGGAACTAGAGTATGTTTCCATCATAAAACTTAAAGTACACTCTTATAGTGATTTATAGCCGTTCGAATCACTCAATTTGAAGATATGTATAAAAATTTATGGACTTCTCAAGTCAGTGTACAGAAACTGAGGAGAGCTGCGGTCGACCTTATAGGTTGTGTCGACCGGTTCTCGATTTAGAAAACGCACGCTCTCTATTTTGTCAACATGGGTCGACCCCTTGTAGGTTTGGTCGACCAGTCCATGATTTCTAGAGAAGTATGGTCACTAATATGTCATAATACTTTATGCTATGTTAGTTTTCTGAATTTGGTGTCTTCTAAGAAGTTATATTAGACTCTTTAAGGAATAATGTGATACTCGTAGCATCAAAAATAGATCATTATCGAAGAAGTTATGGTTGTTTGAAGTTAATGAATTATGTTACTTGCGTTTTAGGTTTTCAAGTGCAGCAACATATTGATCAAGTTTTTCAATAAAGCTAAGGACCTAAGGTAAGTTAATGTTGCATGCGATTGGCCCTAAGGGGACTACATTACAAAGATTGGGATTTTATGATTTTGAAATATGAAGGATTGTTTGGGGTGTAATGCACAATACACCGACCTAAATTTATTTAAGGATTTTTTTGTGTGCCTTGTTTGATGATTGATTGATTTTTGGTGTTAGAATAAAGATGCATGTTTAGAATGCTTCCAATGTTTGAATTGTATATTTTATTGCATGTTTACATGTTCATGCATTTTAATTGTTCATGCATCATGGTTTTAAGAAAAATACAAAAAAGATTTACATGCATGATTTTCATGATAATATGCAACGGGTCGTTGAAGCAGGAGCTCGAGTTAGACTGCCTCGAGGGAGGCCAAATGGTGTCTACTCTCCCTCTTGGTACCTTCAACGATCAAATAATAAAAGAAATGAAATGAAAAAAATGTACGTAAATAGTTACATGTTGGGCGGGGTTGAGTTTGGCTGTCCCGAGAGGTTGGACCAAATGGTGCCTACTCTCCCCTAGATGGTATTACCCACATTAGCTTGACTGTTAAGTGAAAGAAAAGAAAAGAAAAGAAAAGAAATGAACGATACCAAAATTGCATTATTTTAATAAAGCAGCATATGCATGAAGGTCTCATAATTTTTTTATTATTATGGATTAACTTACTGAGTGTTAGGCACATTAGATAAGCTTTGTAATGTAGGGATAAATGCTTGGATAAATGCTTGAGGTGGTGAAGTACGTCCATTGCAGAAGTTTGCGGCTGTTAGTCCAATTTTGACCGGTGGGTGGCCCATGTAAATTGAAATATTTTGTTTGAAAACTAATGTATAATATTATGTTTGGTTTATAATTATTTTGTAATAACTTTGTTTTCAATGTTAAAGTATAAGTATGTTTTGGATTACTTATTACGAATATAATTGATTTTGATGAAGTTAAATAAAAGTCTTCTGCTGTATTTTATCTCAAGGTTTTCAAATTGATAAGTTTTACCTTAAATTGTTAAAAGTTGGTACATATGTTTAGGCTTTAAAAAACAATTAGCAAGGATAAACTGGGCATTACACCTACGACTCTTGTTATAACTTTTTTTATGTTGCAATTAAACTTTTGGGACGATTTGGATCCCAAACCCGACAATGAAAAGAGTTTACTTAGTGCCCAAGTAATTAAAATGCCTTACTATTTCCTTGTCATTCCCACGTCCGCACATAGCGACCGAAGTTTCCGATGGTTATTTTTTCTTACTTGTTTCCCATCATACATACACTTGACACTGGAGGACGAAGATTGGCTCCTCTAGAAACCCGGAACGGGTCGAATCAGACAAGTAACTAGCCCCTAAAATTAGTGCAAAAAATGCCTTTTTTCCCTCTTTCACTTATCTATACTCGTTTTAACACCAGAGCCCGAACCCGACGTTGAATAAAGTTTACTTGGTAACCAAGTAATCAAAATGCCTTGCTATCACCTTGTCATTACCACATCTTCACATAGCGACCAAAGTTTCTGATGGTTATTTTTTCGTACTTGTTTCCCCTTATATATACAGTTGACATCGGGGGACGAATATTGGCTCCTCTCAAAACAAGGAATGAGTACATTGAGACAAGTAGCCAGCCCTAAAATTAATGCAAAAAAATGCATTTTCCATCTTTCACTTATCTGTACTCGTTTTAACACCAGATACATCCGTAAAATCACCAACAACTCTTGTTATAACTTTTTTATGTTGCAATTAAACTTTTGGGATGATTTGGAGCACGAACCTAACATTGAAAAAAGTTTACTTGTTGACCAAGTAATCAAAAAGTTTACTTGTTGACCAAGTAATCAAAACTTTTGGGATGATTTCAATTGATTATTTTTTCTTAATTGTTTCCCCTCATACGTACACTTGACATCCGAGGACGAAGATTGGCTACTCTCATAACCCAGAACGGGTCGATTCAGACAAGTAACCAGCCCATAATATTAATGCAAAAAATGCATTTTTCCCTCTTTCTCTTATTTGTACTCGTTTTAATAGCATATACGTGAGTAAAAGCACCAACCACTCTTGTTATAACTCTTTTATGTTGCAATTAAACTTTTGGGATTATTGGGACCCCGAACCCGATGTTGAAAAAGGTTTACTTTGGTGACCATGTAATCAAAATGCCTTGCTATTACCTTGTCATTCCCACGTCTTCACATTGCGACCGAAGTTTCAAATGATTATTTTTTTCTTACTTATTTCCCCTCATACATACAATTGCCAGCCGATGACGAAGATTGGCTCCTCTCGGAACTCGTAACGGATTCATTCAGGCAAGTAACCATACCCTAAAAATACTGCAAAAAAATGTCTTTTTTTTACCTCTTTTTCTTATCTATACTCGTTTTAGCACCATATATGTGCGTAAAAGCACAAACCACTCTTGTTATAACTTTTTTATGTTGCAATTAAACATTTGGGATTACTTGGACCTCGAACCCGACGTTGAAAAAAGTTTACTTTTTGACAAAGTAATCAAAATGTTTTGTTATTACCTTGTCCTTCTCACGTCTTCACATAGCGACCGAAGTTTCAAATGATTATTTTTTCTTACTTTTTTCCCCTCATACATACACTTGACATCGGAGAACGAAGATTGACTCCTATCAAAACCCGGAACGGGTCCATTCAGACATGTAACTAACCCCCAAAATCATTGCCAAAAACTGCCTTTTTATCTATACTCATTTTAACACAAGATACGTTTGTAAAAGCACCAACCACTCTTGCTAAAGCATTTTTATGTTGTAATTAAACTTTTGGGACGATTTGGAGCCGAAACCCGACGTTGAAAAAGTTTACTTTGTGACGAAGTAATCAAAATGCCTTGCTATTACCTTGTCATTCCCACTTCTTCACATAGCGACCGAAGTTTCCGATGATTTTTTTTTCTTACTTGTTTCCCTTCATACATAAACTTGACATCATAGGACAAAGATTGGCTCCTCTCAAAACCTAGAACGGGTCAATTCAGACAAGTAACCAACTGCTAAAATTAGTGCAAAAAAATGAATTTTTTTCGCTCTTTCTTTTATTTGTATTCGTTTTAGCACCATATACGTGTGTAAAAGCACAAACAACTCTTGTTATAACTTTTTTATGTTAAAATTAAACTTTTGGACGATTTAGAGACCTAACCCGAAGTTAAAAAAAGTTTACTTGGTGACTAAGTAATCAAAATGCCTTGCTATCACCTTGTCATTCCCACGTCTTCACATAGCAACCGAAGTTTCCAATGGTTATTTTTTCTTACTTATTTCCCCTCATACATACACTTGACATCGGAGGACAAAGAATGGCTCTGCTCGGAACCCAGAACTGGTCCATTCAGACAAGTAACCAACCCCTAAATTTAGTGCAAAAAAATAATTTTTTGCTGCTCTTTCTCATATCGATACTCGTTTTAACACCAGATACATCCGTAAAAGCGCCAACCACTCTTGCTAAAACATTTTTATGTTGCAATTAAACTTCTGCGATGTTGAAAAAGTTTACTTGGCGACCAAGTAAACAAAATGCCTTGCTACTACCTTATAATTCCCACGTCTTCACATAGCGACCGAAGTTTCCGATGGTTATTTTTTCTTACTTGTTTCCCTTGATACATACACTTGACATCAGAGGACGAAGATTGGCTACTCTCAGAACTCGGAACAATTAAACTCAGACAAGTAACAAGCCCCTGAAATTAGTGCAAACAAATGAATTTTTTCCCTCTTTCACTTATTTGTACTCGTTTTAACACCAGATACGTCCGTAAAAGCACCAACCACTTTTGTTATAAATTGTTTATGTTGTAATTAAACTTTTGGGATGATTTGGAGCACGAACCCAATGTTGAAAAAAGTTTACTTTGTGACGAAGTAATCAAAATGTCTTGCTACTACCTTGTCATTCCCACGTCTTCACATAGCGACCGAAGTTTGCGATGGTTATTTTTTCTTACTTTTTTCCCTTGATAATACACTTGACATCAAAGGACGAAGATTGACTCCTCTCAGAACTCGGAACAATTAAACTCAGACAAGTAACAAGCCCCTGAAATTAGTGCAAAAAAATGAATTTTTTCCCTCTTTCACTTATTTGTACTCGTTTTAACACCAGATACGTCCGTAAAAGCACCAACCACTTTTGTTATAATTTTTTTATGTTGCAATTAAACTTTTGGGATGATTTGGAGCACGAACCCAATGTTGAAAAAAGTTTACTTTGTGACGAAGTAATCAAAATGCCTTGATATTACCTTGTCATTCCCACGTCTTCACATAGCGACCGAAGTTTTCGATGATTATTTTTTCTTACTTGTTTCCGCTCATACATACACTTGACATCGGAGGACGAAGATTGGCTCCTCTCAGAACCGAGAACGGGTCCATTCAGACAAGTAACCATCCCCTAAAATTAGTGGAAAAAATGCCTTTTTCCCTCTTTCTCTTATGTATACTCGTTTTAACACAAGAAACATCTGTAAAAGAACCAACCACTCTTGTAATAACATTTTTATGTTGCAATTAAACTTTTGGGAAGATTTGGTGTCGAACCCGATGTTGAAAAAAGTTTTCTTGGTGATTAAGTAATCAAAATGCCTTGCAATTACCTTGTCATTCCCACGTCTTCACATAGCGACCGAAGTTTCTGATGGTTATTTTTTCTTACTTGTTTCCCCTCATACATACACTTGACAATGGAGGACGAAGATTGGCTCCTCTTGGAACCCGTAACGGGTCCATTCAGAAAAATAACCAACCCATAAAATTAGTGCAAAAAATGTCTTTTTTTCCCTCTTTCTCTTATCTATACTCGTTTTAACACCAGATACGTGCGTAAAAGCACCAACCACTCTTGTTATAAAATTTCTATGTTGCAAATAAACTTTTGGACGATTTGGAGCACGAACCCGACGTTGAAAAAAGTTTACTTGGTGACCAAGTAATCGAAATGCCTTGCTATTACCTTGTCATTCCCACGTCTTCACATAGCGACCGAAGTTTCCGATAGTTATTTTTTCATACTCTTTTCCCATCATACATACACTTGACATCGGAGGACGAAGATTGGCTCCTCTCGGATCCCGTAACGGGTCCATTCAGACAAGTAACCGCCCCAAAAATTAGAGCAAAAAAATGGTTTTTTTCCCTCTTTCTCTTCTCCGTACTCGTTTTAACACCAGATACCTGCGTAAAAGCACCAACCACTCTTTTAATAACTTTTTTTTGTTGCAATTAAATTTTTCGGAAGATTTGGAGACCGAACTCAACGTTAAAAAAAGTTTACTTGGTGACCAAGTAATCAAAATGCTTTGTTATTACCTTGTCATTCCTACATTTTCACATAGCGAACGAAGTTTCAAATAAATATTTTTTCTTACTAGTTTCCCCTCATACATACACTAGACATCTGAGGATGAATATTGGCTCCTCTCGAAACCCGTAACGGATCCATTCGGACAAGTAACCAGCCCCTAAAATTACTGCGAAAAAATACATTTTTTCCCTCTTTCTCATATCTGTACTCGTTTTAACACTAGATACGTACGTAAAAGCACCAACCACTCTTGTTATAACATTTTTATGTTGAAAGTAAACTTTTGGGATTATTTGTAGTCCGAACCCGACGTTGAAAAAAGTTTACTTGGTGACCAAGTAATCAAAATGTCTTGCTATTACCTTGTCATTCACACGTCTTCACATAGCGACCGAAGTTTCCGATAGTTATTTTTTCATACTTGTTTCCCATCATACATACACTTGTCATCGGAGGACAAAGATTGGCTCCTCTCAGAACTTGGAACGGGTCCATTCAGACAAGTAACCGGCCCCAAAAATTAGAACAAAAAATGGTTTTTTGCCATCTTTCTTTTATTTGTACTAGTTTTAACACCAGACACGTGCGTAAAAGCACCAACCACTCTTTTAATAACTTTTTTCAGTTGCAATTGCATTTTTGGAATGATTTGGAGACCAAACTCAACATTAAAAAAAGTTTACTTGGTGACCAAGTAATCAAAATGCTTTGTTATTACCTTGTCATTCCTACGTCTTCACATAACGAACGAAGTTTAAAATGATTATTTTTTCTTACTTGTTTCCCCTCATACATACACTTGACATCCGAGGATGAAGATTGGCTCCTCTTGGAACCCGTAACGGATCCATTCAGACAAGTAACCAGCCCATAAAATTAGTGCGAAAAAATGCATTTCTTCCCTCTTTCTCTTATCTGTACTCGTTTTAACACTAAATACTTCCGAAAAAGCACCAACCACTCTTGTTATAACATTTTTATGTTGAAAGTAAACTTTTGGGATGATTTGTAGTCCGAACCCGACGTTGAAAAAAGTTTACTTGGTGACCAAGTAATCAAAATCTCTTGCTATTACCTTGTCATTCCCACGTCTTCACATAGCGGCCGAAGTTTTCGATAGATGTTTTTTCATACTTGTTTTCCATTATACATACACTTGACATCGGAGGACGAAGATTGGCTCCTCTCAGAATACGGAACGTGTCCATTCAGACAAGTAATTAGTCCGTAAAATTAGTGCAAAAAAATGCATTTTTCCCTCTTTCTCTTATCTGTACTCGTTTTAACACTATATACGTGCGTAAATGCAACAACCACTATTCTTATAACTTTTTTATGTTGAAAATAAACTTTTGAGATGATTTTGACCCCGAACGCGACGTTGAAAAAAGTTTACTTGGTGACCAAGTAATCGTAATGCTTTGTTATTACATTGTCATTCTCACGTCTTCACATAGCGACCGAAGATTCAAATGATTATTTTTTCTTACTTGTTTTCACTCATACATACACTTGACATCCGAGGATGAAGATTGGCTCCTCTCGGAACCCGTAACGGGTCCATTCAGACAAGTAACCAACCCCTTAAATTAGTGGAAAAAATGCCTTCTTTCCCTCTTTCTCTTATCTGTACTCGTTTCAACACTACATACGTCCGTAAAAACACCAACCACTCTTGTTATAACTTTTTTATGTTCCAATTAAACTTTTGGGATGATTTGGATCCCAAACCTGACGTTGAAAAAAGTTTACTTGGTGACCAAGTAATAAAAATGCCTTGCTATTACCTTGTCATTCCCACGTCTTCACATAGCGACCGAAGTTTTTGATGGTTATTTTTTCTTACTTTTTTCCCCTTATACATACACTTGACGTCGGAGGACGAAGATTGGCTCGGCTCAGAACCTGGAACGGTTCCATTCAGACTAGTAACCAGCCCCTAAAATTAGTGCAAAAAAATGCTTTTTTCCCCTCTTTCTCTTATATGTAATCGTTTTAACACTAGATACGTGCGTAAAAGCACCAACAACTTTTGTTATAACTTTTTTATGTTGCAATTAAACTTTTAAGATGATTTGTATCTCGAACCCGACATTGAAAAAATTTTAATTAGTGACCAAGTAATCAAAATGCTTTGCTATTACCTCGTCATTCCCACGTCTTCACATAGCGACCGAAGTTTCAAATGATTATTTTTTCTTAATTGTTTCCCCTTATACGTACACTTGACATCCGAGGACGAAGATTGGCTACTCTCATAACCCAGAACGGGTCGATTCAGACAAGTAAAAAGCCCATAATATTGATGCAAAAAATGCATTTTTTCCCTCTTTCTCTTATTTGTACTCGTTTTAATAGGATATACGTGCGTAAAAGCACCAACCACTCTTGTTATAATTTTTTATGTTGCAATTAAACTTTTAAGACGATTTGTATCTCGAACCCGACATTGAAAAAATTTTACTTAGTGACCAAGTAATCAAAATGACTTGCTATTACCTCGTCATTCCCACGTCTTAACATAGCGACCGAAGTTTCAAATGATTATTTTTTCTTAATTGTTTCCCCTCATACGTACACTTGACATCCGAGGACGAAGATTGGCTACTTTCATAACCCAGAACCGGTCGATTCAGAAAAGTAAAAAGCCAATAATATTAATGCAAAAAATGCATTTTTCCCTCTTTCTCTTATTTGTACTCATTTTACTAGCATATACGTGCGTAAAAGCACCAACCACTCTTGTTATAACTTTTTTATGTTACAATTAAACTTTTGGGATGCTTTAGACCCCGAACCCGACTTTGAAAAAAGTGTACTTGGTGACCAAGTAATCGTAATGCCTTGCTATTGTCTTGTAACTCCCACGTCTTTGCATAGCGACCGAAGTTTCCGATGATTATTTTTTCTTACTTCTTTCCCCTCATACATACACTTGACATCGGAGAACGAAGCTTGGCTCCTCTCAGAATCTGAAACGGGTTTATTCAGACAAGTAACCAGTTTGTAAAATTAGTGCAAAAAAATAAGTTTTTTCCCTCTTTCTTTTATCTATACTCGTTTTAACACTATATACGTGCGTAAAAGCACCAACCACTCTTCTTATAACTTTTTTATGTTGCAATTAAACTTTTCAGACGATTTGGACGCTAAACCGACGTTGAAAAAAGTTTACTTGAAGATCAAGTATTCAAAATGCTTTGTTATTAAGTTGTCATTCCCACGTCTTCACATAGCGAGCGAAGTTTCAAATGATTAATTTTTTGTTACTTGTTTCCCCTAATACATACACTTGACATCCGAGGACGAAGATTGGCTCCTCTTGGAACCCGTAACGGATCCATGCAGATAAGTAACCATCCCCAAAAATTAGTGCAAAAAATACATTTTTTCCACTTTCCCTTATCTGTACTCGTTTTAACACTATATACGTCCGTAAGAACACCTGACAAGTAATCAAAATGCCTTGCTATTACCTTGTCATTCCCACGTCTTCACATAGCGACCGAAGTTTCCGATGGTTATTTTTTCTTACTTGTTTCCCCTCATACATACACTTGACATAAGAGGATGTGAGACTAGTAACCAACCCCTAAAATTAGTGTGAAAAAATGCCTTTTTTCTCTCTTTCTCTTATCTGTACTCGTTTTAACACCATATACGTCCGTAAAAGCACCAACCTCTCTTGTTATAACTTTTTTATGTTGCAATTAAACTTTTAAGATGAATTGGAGCCAGAACCCGACGTTGAAAAAAGTTTACTTTTTGACCAAGTAATCAAAATGGCTTGCTATTACCTTGTCATTCCCACATATTCACATAGCGACCAAAGTTTCAGATGGTTATTTTTGCTTACTTGTTTGCTGATGTGCCATCCTTGGTGGTCGGCACACTGTGGGTCGGAAGAATGCACGCACACGGGGCTCGGATGAACGTCGCGTGCGGCCAACGGGAAAACGGGTCGTGTGATTAGTGGAGTTGCATTGCAGAAGTGTATGGTGATGGGAAATATGGGGAATGGTCGAATAAAAGTGGAGATGACTCAGTAAAATATTGGAATGGCTCGAAAGGTGGAAATATGGTGAATTTCAGGAACGAAAGGAAAAGGGTGATCGCTCGGGGAATGCGATGGACTCTTTAGAGTTTTGATATGTAGATGGATGGACAATTTGAATACCTGAGCAATCAAGGTATTCTCCTCGGTAGACCTCGCCCGCACTCGGATGTGGCGCACCAATCGTACGTGCAAAGGGTTGACGTTCTCGGCCGGATATTATGCACCGGAGAAGTATACGTTGGAGAGAGCTTCAACCCTTTTGGGAAGAAGGTGCAATGCACAATTTTTCTCTAAAAATTCACTCTGTCTCATTCAAGTGCAAGTGTTACATTTAAATACTAAAAACGTAAAAGATAAAAAGCTAAGAAAGATAAATGAAGCCCTTGGATGACTTGAACGCCTCAGATTGCTTCAGAAGGTCTCTGGTTGACTTTAGGCTCGGTTCATGAAGATTGGCACGGTTGGTTTTGCGTCTTGATCGAAGGTGACCGTGGTTGTCCGAGAGGTGGCACCGGTTATAATAATCTTCGAGCCATGAAAGATTGGCACGTGCCAATTTGGATCCGGGGCTTCTAAAAGGCTCTCGGTGGTCTGAAAGAGGTGTCACATGGTCTGGTTCCTCGGTTGTCCAGCAATGATTCATGAATGTGCGCGGGTGACTTGAAAAAGACCAAACCGGTGGTTGATCCGATCTCGGATATGGTGGGATCCGCGAGGATATTGTGCAAAGTTGTTGCTCGAAGATCCTCTAAAGAATCAACAGATTGATCACGAATTTTATGGATGAAAATCCCTTGTGGCTCGCCGGTTGTTGGTGAATGGTCTTGTGTGTGCGGTTTGACCTTATCTCCATGTCATCACGAGATTTGTCCGTGCCATTTTGAAAAGTTTCTGATATTTATTTTTTTTACTTGTTTCCCCTCATACATACACTTGACATCCAAGGACGAAGATTGACTCCTCTCGGAACCCGGAACGGGTCCATTTAGACAAGTAAGCAGCCCTTAAAATTAAACAAAAAAATGCCTTTTTTTCCCTCTTTCTCTTATCTATACTTGTTTTAACACAAGATACGTGCATAAAACCACCAACCACTCTTGTATAACTTTTTTTATGTTGCAATTAAATTTTTGGGTCAATTTGGAGCCCGAACAAGACGTTAAAAAAGTTTACTTGGAGACCAAGTAATCAAAATGCCTTGCTATTACCTTGTCATTCTCACGTCTTCACATAGCGACCGAAGTTTCCGATGGTTATTTTTTCTTACTTGTTTCCCTTATACATACACTTGTCGGAGGATGAAAATTGGCTCATCTCAGAACCCGGATTTGGTCCATTCAGAGAAGTAACCAGCCCCTAAAATTAGTGCAAAAAATGCTTTTTTCCCCTTTCTCTTTTTTGTACTTGTTTTAACACCGGATACGTGCGTAAAAAGCACGAACCACTCTTGTTATAACTTTTTTATGTTGCAATTAAAATTTTAGGATGATTTGGAGCCCGAACCCGATGTTGAAAAAAGTTTACTTGGTGACCAAGCAATCAAGATGCCTTGCTATTACCTTGTCATTCCCACGTCTTCACATAGCGACCGAAGTTTCTGATAAATATTTTTTCTTACTTGTTTCCCCTCATACATACACTTAACATCGAAGGACGAAGATTGGCTCCTCTTGGAACTCAGAATGAGTCCATTCAGACAAGTAACCAGCCCCTAAAATTAGTGCAAAAAAAAGCTTTTTTTTTCCCTTTCTCTTGTCTGTACTCGTTTTAACACCATATACGTGCGTAAAAGCACCAACCACTCTTTTTATAAGTTCTTTATGTTGCAATTAAACTTTTGGGATGATTTGGAGCCCGAAGTCGATGTTGAAAAAAGTTTACTTGGTGACCAAGTAATCAAGATGCCTTGCTATTACCTTGTCATTCCCACGTCTTCATATAGCAACCAAAGTTTCCGATAATTATTTTTTCTTACTTGTTTCCCCTCATACATACACTTGAGATGGTAGGACAAATATTGGCTCCTCTCGGAGGACAAGTAACCATCCCCTAAAATTACTGCAAAAAAATTCTTTTTTTCCCTCTTTCTCTTATCTGTACTCGTTTGAACACCAAATACATGCGTAAAAGCATAAACCACACTTGTTATAAATTTGTTATGTTCCAATTAAACTTTTGGGATAATTTGGAGCCTGAACCCGACGTTTAAAATAGTTTACTTGGTGACCAATTAGTCAAAATGCCTTGCTATTTTCTTCTCATTTCGACGTCTTCACATAGCGACCGAAGTTTCCGATGGTTATTTTTTCTTACTTGTTTCCCTTCAAACATACACTTCACATCGAGGGATGAAGATTGGCTCCTCTCGGAACCCAAATTGGGATTATTCAGACAAGTAACCATCCCCTAAAATTAGTGCAAAAAAATGGTTTTATTTCCTCTTTCTCTTATATGTACTCGTTTTAACACCAGATATGTGCGTAAAAGCACTAACAACTCTTGTTTTAACATTTTTATATTGCAATTAAACTTTTGGGATGATTTTGAGCCCAAACCCGACGTTGAAAAATGTTTACATGGTCACCAAGTACTCAAAAAGCCTTGCTATTACCTTGTGATTCCCACGTCTTCACATAACGACCGAAGTTTCCGATGGTTATTTTCTCTTACTTCTTTCACTTCATACATACACTTGCTATTACTTTACTATTACATTGTCATTCCCACGTCTTCACATAGCAACCGAAGTTTTTTATGGTTATTTTTTTACCTGGTTCCCCTCATACATACACTTGACATCGGAGGACGAAGATTGACTCCTCTCGAAACCCAGAACGGGTCCATTCAGACATCTAACCAGACCCTAAAATTAGTGCAAAAAAATGCCTTTTTTTACCTGTTTCTCTTATCTGTACTCGTTTTAACACAAGATGCGTCCGTAAAAGCACCAACCACTCTTGTTATAACTTTTTTATGTTGCAATTAAACTTTTGGGACGATTTGGAGCCGAAACCCGATGTTGAAAAAAATTTACTTGGTGATTAAGTAATTAAAATGCCTTGCTATTACCTTGTCATTCCCAAGCCTTCACATAGCGACCGAAGTAAAAAATGATTATTTTTTCTTACTTGTTTCCCCTCATACATACACTTGACATTGGAGGAAGAAGATTGGCTCCTCTCAAAACAAGGAACGGGTCCATTCAAATACGTAACCAGCCCATAAAATTAGTGCAAAAAAATGCATTTTTTCCCTCTTTCTGTTATCTGTACTCGTTTTAACACCAGATACGTGCGTAAAAGCACCAACCACTCATGTTATAATATTTTTATGTTGCCATTAAACTTTTGGGACGATTTGGAGCCCGAACCCGATGTTGAAAAAAGTTTACTTGGTAACCAAGTAATCAAAATGCCTTGTTATTACTTTGTCATTCCCACGTCTTTACATAGCGACCGAAGTTTCAAATGATTATTTTTTCTTCCTTGCTTTCCCTCATATATAGACTTTACATCAGAGGACAAAGATTGGCTCTTCTCGAAACCCGAAAAGGGTTCATTCAGACAAGTTACCAGCCCCTAAAATTAATGCAAAAAATGCCTTTTTTTACATGTTTCTCTTATCTGTACTCGTTTTAACACAAGATACGTCCGTAAAAGCGCCAACCACTCTTGTTATAACTTTTTTATGTTGCAATTAAACTTTTGGGAAGATTTGGAGCCCAAACCCGATGTCGAAAAAAGTTTACTTGGTGATTAAGTAATTAAAATGCCTTGCTATTACCTTGTCATTCCGAAGCCTTCACATAGCGACCGAAGTTTCAAAGGATTATTTTTTCTTACTTGTTTCCCCTCATACATACACTTGATATTGGAGGAAGAAGGTTGGCTCCTCTCAAAACAAGGAACGGGTCCATTCAAATACGTTACCAGCCCGTAAAATTAGTGCAAAAAATGCATTTTTTACCTCTTTCTGTTATCTGTACTCGTTTTAACACAAGATACGTGCGTAAAAGCACCAACCACTCTTGTTATAACATTTTTATGTTGCCATTAAACTTTTGGGACGATTTGGAGCCCGAACCCGATTTTGAAAAAAGTTTACTTGGTAACCAAGTAATCAAAATGCCTTGTTATTACCTTGTCATTCCAACGCCTTTACATAGTGACCGAAGTTTGTGATGGTTATTTTTTCTTACTTCTCTCCCCTCAAACATACACTTGAAAGCCGATGATGAAGACTGGCACCTCTTGAAACCCATAACGGGTCCATTAAGATAAGTAACCAGCGCCTAAAATTAATGTAAAAAAATGCATTTTTTACCTCTTTCTCTTATCTGTACTCGCTTTAACACAAGATACGTCCGTAAAAGCACCAATCACTCTTGTTATAACTTTTTTATGTTGTAATTAAACTTTTTGGATTATTTGGAGCCCAAACCAGACGTTGAAAAAATGCCTTGATATTACCTTGTCATTTTGAAGCCTTCACATAGCGACCGAAGTTTCGACTGATTATTTTTCTTATTTGTTTCCCCTCATACGTACACTTCACATCGGAGGACAAAGATTGGCTCCTCTCGAAACCCGTAACGCATCCATTCACACAAGTAACCAGCCCCTAAAATTAGTGCCAAAATTGTCTTTATTTTTCTCTTTCTCTTATCTATACTCGTTTTAACATAAGATTCGTTCGTAAAAAGACCAACCACTCTTGTTATAAAATTTTTATCTTGCAATTAAACTTTTGGGTCAATTTGGAGCCCGAACCCGACGTTGAAAAAAGTTTACTTTGTGACCAGGTAATGAAAATGCCTTGTTATTACCTTATCGTTCACACGTCTTCACATAGGGACCGAAGTTTCAGATGGTTATTTTTTCTTACTTGTTTCCCCTCATACATACACTTGACATCGTAGGACGAAGATTGGCTCCTCTCGGAACCCAGAACGGGTCCACTCAGAATGCCTTGTTATTACCTTATCGTTCACACGTCTTCACATAGGGACCGAAGTTTCAGATGGTTATTTTTTCTTACTTGTTTCCTCTCATACATACAATTGACATCGGAGGACGAAGATTGGCTTCACTCGAAACCCGGAACGGGTCCATTCAGACAAGTAACCAGCCCCTAAAATTAGTGCAAAAAATGCCTTTTTTCCTCTTTCTCTTATCTGTACTTGTTTTAACAGCAAATACTTGCATAAAAGCACCAACAACTCTTGTTATTAATTTTTTATGTTGCAATTAAACTTTTGGGATGATTTGGAGCCCAAAACCGATTTTGAAAAAAGTTTACTTGGTGACCAACTAAACAAACTGCCTTTCTATTACATTGTCATTGCCACGTCTTTACATAACGACCGAAGTTCCTGATGGTTATTTTTTCTCACTTGTTTCCATACATACTTACTCTTGACATCGGAGGACGAAGATTGGTTATGCTCAAAACCCAGAAGGGGTCCATTCAGACAAGTAACCAGCCCCTAAAATCAGTGCAAAAAAATGACTTTTTTCCCTCTTTCTCTTATTTGTGCTCGTTTTAACACCAGATTCGTGCGTAAAAGCACCAACCACTCATGTTATAACCTTTTTATGTTGTAATTAAACTTTTGAGATGATTTTGTGACCAATTAATCAAAATGCCTTGCCATTACTTTGTCATTCCCACGTCTTCACATAGCGATGAAAGTTTCCGATTGTTATTTTTTCTTACTTGTTTCCCCTCATACATACACTTGACATCGGAGGAAGAAGATTGGCCCCTCTTGGAACTTGGAACGGGTCAATTCAAACAAGTAACCAACCCCAAAAATTAGTGAAAAAATGCCTTTTTTACCTCTTTCTCTTATATGTATTCGTTTTACCACCAGATACGTCCGTAAAAGCACCAACCACTCTTGTTATAACTTTTTTATGTTGCAATTAAACTTTTGGGATGATTTGGAGCCCGAACCCGACTTTGAAAAAAGTTTACTTGGTGACCAAGTAATCAAAATGCCTTGTTATTAGCTTGTCATTCTCACGTCTTCACATAGCGACCGAAGTTTCTGATGGTTATTTTTTCTTACTTGTTTTCCCTCACACATTCACTTGAAATCGGAGGACGAAGATTGGCTAATCTCAGAACCAGGAACGGGTCCATTCAGACAAGCGACCAGCGTCCTAAAAGGCATTTTTTCCCTCTTTCTCTTATCTGTACTCGTTTTAACACAAGATACGTGCGTAAAAGCACCAACCACTCTTGTTATACCTTTTTATGTTGCAATTAAACTTTTGGGATGATTTGAAACCTGAACCTAATGTTGAAAAAAGTTTACTTGGTGACCAAGTAATTAAAATGTCTTTCTATTACCTTGTCATTACCACGCCTGCACAGAGCGACCGAAGTTTTTTATGGTTATTTTTTCTTACTTGTTTCCCCTCATACATACACTTTACATTGGAGGACAAAGATTGGCTTCTCTCGGAACTCGGGTTTATTCAGGCAAGTAACCAGCCCCTAAAATTAGTGCAAAAAAATGCATTTTTTCCCTCTTTCTCTTATCCTTACTCGTTTTAACACCAGATGCGTTCATAAAAGCACCAACTACTCTTGTTATAACTTTTTTATGTTGCAATTAAACTTTTTGGATGATTTGGAGCGCGAACTCGACGTTGAAAAAAGTTTACTCTATCACCAAGTAATCAAAATGCCTTTCTATTACCTTGTCATTACCACGCCTTCACATAGGGACCGAAGTTTCCGATGGTTATTTTTTCTTACTTGTTTGCCCTCATACATACACTTTACATTGGAGGACAAAGATTGGCTTCTCTCGGAACTCGGGTTTATTCAGGAAAGTAACCAGCCCCTAAAATTATTGCAAAAAAATGCTTTTTTCCCTCTTTCTCTTATCTGTACTCGTTTTAACACCATATATGTAAAGACCCAAAATTTTAAATCCTGAATATCAAGGAAAATTTTTCGCAAAGTTTCACTAGTCAATTGTCGTATGCGGAATGTAAATTCGTTGTATATGCCACGTCTGACGACTCTGTCAAACTAATTAAAATTGGGATATCTCGGGATGAAATCGAGCTACGATTTTTGAATGTTACGTAAAAGATGATTTTACGAAATCAGTGGACACATAATCGTGTTGAAATTTTAAGTGAAAAATTGAAAAGGTTACACGAAATAAATATTACGTTTTAATAATATTATATTATATAATATAATATAATATTATTAATTAATTATAATATTTATTCTTTTTATATATTAATTAAAAAGAAAGAAGAAGAAAGATATCTTCTTTCTTCTTCATACGCGCCGACGCAAAAGCCAGAGAGAGAAGGACAAAGAGTAGTCGGCAAAAGATGTTCGTTCCCTCTTAGAGTTTTCGTTTTGGTTTTTCAAATCTTGGTATTTCTTGCGAATCTTAGTATGTTTAAGTCTGTCTCGTCGATACAAGCATTTTGGTGTAAATTTCGTTGAGAACAGAAGCTGGAATCAGCGTCGGCGGGGAATATGTCGTCGGCAAGCAAACGGGCGCGTGGGTCAACCTGTGCCGGGTCGGACTGACCTGACCTGAAGTTGACTGGTCAACGGTCAACCATTGACTAGTCAACGCTGACCATTGACTTGTCCGGTTCGGCTGAACCAGTTCAACCAGAACCGGTTCAGTCCAAACCGGTCTGGCTGAAGCAGACCTGCGGCAGTCAGGGGTCATTTTGGCCCGTGCTTTCGTCTTTTTTCTCGGTTTTCATTTCTCTTCTCTTATAAATTGTGTATTGTAAATTTGATTAATATATTATTTAATTTCCTGAATCATTATCTTAACAAAAAATTTTGGAAACTTCGGGAGATTAATTATGCCTCCCAGACGATCTAACCGTCGAAGTATCCCGGTGGTTGATTCTACTAATCCTATGGGTGAGCCTCAACTTATGGACCATCTAGCTGCTATTAGAAGTGCACTGGAAAATTTGGCACCGCGGGATGTGACACCAGACTCGCATACTAGGCAGCTAAAGTATTTTAACCAAGTTAGTCATATGAACACACCATCTTTCAACGGGTTGGATGATTATGGAGATGCTGAAGAGTGGCTTATTCTAATGGAGAAAAATATGGATGTTCTCCATGTACCTACAGAATTTCAGGTATCTTTCGTCACTTATTATTTTGCAGGTATTGCTGAGATGTGGTGGCGGTCCGTTAAAGTTGATTATCAGAATGAATTTATGTTGTGGGATCAGTTTGAATCTTTATTTGTTGATCAGTTCTGTAATGTGGAGCATCGCCTAGAAATGAAGTTTGCTTTTTATTAATTAGAGCAGGGCGAGATGACAGTACAAGAGTATTATTCGAGGTTTATGCAACTCGTGAGTTATGTTCCTGGTTTGTCTATGGATGACAAAGTTATGAGATTTCGAGTGGGGCTGAAACCTAGAATTAAATCTTTGTTAGCCGCCCTAAGCTTCACCTCTCTACCGCTTCTTGTGGCCTCGGCGAAGCGTGTCGAAGCCAATCAAACAGAAAAACTTGCTACTAATAAGAAGGAAGATACGGACCAGAAAAGTGGTGGGAAAATTTTGAGAAAAGATCCTAATTAAGGTCAAAGTAGTAAAAGCAGTTCTTTTAGTGGTCCTTATTCTAATAAGCCCGGAAGCAACTACACTTGTCATACATGTGGGGAACTTGGCCATTGGCAAAAGGACTGTTACTTTAAACGGAGTCAACAGGGAGATACTTCGGTTCAATAGCTAATGCTGACATCTTCTAGTTTCTGTGGTAACTTCCAGGGAGTGGGTCAGCGCCCTCAGTTTTGAAAATCGTCTCATATGCCCACTCAACTATCTGGATCCCAACCTCAACAATATCAGTCTCAGTACCAGCACCAGTATCGGCCAATCGGTGTCAGACCGCAACTGCCCCATCAGCAGATGTCAGATAGCTCAGTCCCTTCTACTTCGAGGGATAAACGCAAGGGTAAAGCCAAAATTACCGGTCAAATGTATGTTGTAGCTGATCCGAAAACTTGTGAACAACCTGGTAGGGGAGCGATTTGGTGGTACACTCATTCTCTCTAACACTTTTGTGCATGCCTTATTTGATACCAGAGCATCACATTCTTTTATTTCAAAAATTATTGTGCGGGCTTTAAGATTGAAAACAGAGAAATTAGAAAACCCTATAGAGTTAAGTACTCCCCTTCATTCTAGCTACCTAGTGGATAGGTGGGTTCCAACGACTAAAGTCGTTATAAACGGACTGCAGTTAACAGCTGGTTTTATTATTATTCCCATGAACAAGTTTGATATTATTCTTGGTATGGATTGGCTGAGCTGTTATAAAGCTCGGATTGATTGTCACCTTCGGCGGGTGACGTTGACTTTAGATGATGGGACAATATTGGTGCATAAGTGTAACCCTCATACTATTCCCAATAATCTTATTGTGCGAGCCTATTTTTGTGGGAGGAAGAAATTTGAATGCTACTGGAATTTATTTGCTATTGGCGGTGAATCCAATGATGTGATGGCAGATTTGGACTTATTGATTGTCCAAGATTTTTCCGATGTTTTTCCTAATGATTTGCCATGATTACCGCGAGATCGTGAAATTGAATTTGGTATTAATCTTGTGCCCGGAACAGCTCCAATTGTGATTCCTCCATATCGTATGGCTCCAGCTGATTTAAAAGAATTAAGAATTCAATTGGAAGACTTATTACAAAAAGGTTTTATTCAGAATAGCAGTTCTCCTTAGGGCGCACCAGTACTTTTTGTTAAGAAAAGTGATGGTTCCCTCCGCTTATGCATCAATTATCAAAAGTTGAATCAAGCCACAATTAAGAATAAATATCCATTCCCAAGAATTGATGATCTTTTCGACCAATTGGGTTGTTGTGAATATTTTTGCAAGATTGATTTAAGGTCTGGGTATCATCAGGTAAAGATCAAAGAAAATGATATTTCTAAAACAGCCTTCAGAACTCGCTATGGCCATTTTGAATTCACGGTTTTACCGTTTGGGTTAACCAATGCACCCGCAGTATTTATGGATCTGATGAATCGGATGTTTCGACCATACCTTGATAAATTTGTCGTGGTCTTTATCGATGATATCTTAATTTATTCAAAGTCATAGGAAGAGCACATGAGACATTTGGAAATCGTGCTAGAAACCTTGCGTGAACATCAATTATACGCCAAATTATCCAAGTGTGAATTTTTAAAAAATGAAGTTAAATTCTTGGGACATATCATTTCTCGTAATGGGATATCTGTGAATCCTTAGAAAATTGAGGCGGTGGTAGAATGGAAACCACCTAAGAACGTTTCTGAAGTTTGAAGTTTCCTTGGGTTGGCTGGCTACTATCGTCGATTTGTGAAAAAATTTTCATCATGGCTAGGACATTAACTCAACTAACCAAGAAGGAGGTGAAATTTATTTGGAGTAACGAATGTCAAATGACTTTTGATGAATTGAAAGAGCACTTGACTTCAGCTCCTATCCTTGCTGTACCTAATGAGGGTTTACCATATAATGTACTGATGCATCAGGAGTCGGTTTAGGATGCGGACTTATGCAACAGGGTAAAATTATTGCTTATGCCTCTCGACAATTAAAGGCTCATGAGCAGAGTTATCCTGTGCATGATTTGGAATTAGCTGCCATAGTCTTTGCTCTCAAGATTTGTCGGAGTTATTTGTACAGTGCTAAATTTAAAGTATTTTCTAACCACAAAAGTTTGAAATATTTATTTACTATACATGACTTGAATATTCGTCAGAGACGTTGGATGCAATTTATCGGAGATTATGATTTCTCTTTGGAGTATCACCCTGGAAAAGCAAATGTAGTAGCCGATGCCCTAAGCCGATATTCTCGAGGTTCTCTTTCGTGCCTCATTCAAGAGGATTGGAAGATATGTTTAACTCTCCAAGATTTGGAGTTTCAACTCCATGATTATGGGCATTCTGCTAGGTTATTCAATGTGGTAGCTACTCCTAGTCTTCTGCAGCGTGTGAAAAGAATGCAGAAATTAGATGACAAATTAACAGAAAAATTTGATCAAATACAAGTTGGTGAAGAATTTAATGATTGTAGTATTGGGCAAAATAATTGCTTATACTTCCAAAGTCGTATTATAGTATCGAATGATTCTGATCTAAGACAATTTCTTCTTTCTGAACACCACAAGTCCAGATTTTCCATACATCCTGGGTCTACCAAGATGTATCAGGACTTGAGGCGACAATATTGGTTGTCAGGAATGAAGCGCAAAGTGGCAAAATACGTGTTACGTTGCGCGGTGTGCAAACAGGTTAAAGCTGAACACCAAAGACGTGCGGGATTGTTGCAACCCTTGCCCATTCCGGATTGGAAGCGGGATCATATAACCATGGACTTTGTCACGGGTCTACCGAAGACCTCACAGAAGTTTGACACTGTATGGGTCGTTGTGGACCGCCTAACAAAGGTTGCACACTTTATGTAACAACCCTCAGTTATTTTATGAATTTTGTGATTTTAATATGAAAGCTTTTAAAATTATTTTTATGAATGTCGCTTAAATATTAGAGTGTTAAGGTCTTTTGAATAGTTTTGGTCGACCCCAGAATTGAAGAGGGGTCGACACAATATATAGTTTCGGTCGACCCCAAAATTGAAGAGGGGTCGACACAATATATAGTTTCGGTCGACCCTAGAATTGAAGAGTGGTCGACACAATATATAGTTTCGGTCGACCCAAGGATCGAAGAGGGGTCGACACAATATATAGTTTCGGTCGACCCCAGGATCGAAGAGGGTTTGACACAATAGAAGCCTCTGGAGTACTTTGGGTCGATCTCAGGATCAAGAAGGGGTCGACAAAAAATAGTCCTTCAGTATTCTTTCGGTCGACACAATAGACTAGCGGTCGACACAAAGGACTCTAGGGAATAGATTGGGTCAACACAATTGGACGAGCGGTCGACACATCCATACATGCCGTTGAAAAGTCAGCCAAAACGTGGGGAAATCTGATTGATGGGCATAAAGGAAATGTTGATTTTGTTTAATTAAGAGAGAAGAAGGCATAGTCTGCCATTCCTCTACCAGCATGGTTCCTCCACCTATTTACTAAGAGCTCTCACGTCTTGATTAGGGAGAGTGAGATTTAGAAAGAAAAGAAGTTCCGTGAGAGAAAAGAGTAAGGAGGTGTTATCTCAAGAGAAGGGAAGTGGAAAACTCCGAAGTTTTCGTGGAAGCTAAAGTTCAAGGTAAATCATCTATCCTTTGAGTTTCTTCTAAGTTCAGTAATGATAAAATGATGGTATTGGTGGGGTTGGTGGATAAATATAAAGGATTTCATGTAGGTTGCTAGAAAATTTGTTAATTATGCGCAAGGTTAGGGTTTTTGAGATTCGGTCGATAAGTAGTAGGAATTAGAGTTTATGACCTTCATAAGAGTTAGAGTAAACTCTTAGAGTAGTTAATAGCCGTTAGAATCACTCAATTCGAAGCTTTATTTGTTGATCAATTCTGTAATGTGGAGCATCGCCAAGAAATGAAGTCTGCTTTTTATGAATTAGAGCAGGGCGAGATGACAGTACAGGAGTATTATTCGAGGTTTATGCAACTCGTGAGTTATGTTTCTGGTTTGTCTATGGATGACAAAGTTGTGAGATTTTGAGTGGGGCTGAAACCTAGAATTAAATCTTGGCTAGCCGCCCTAAGCTTCACTTCTCTACCACTTCTTGTGGCCTCGGCGAAGCGTGTCGAAGCCAATCAAACAGAAAAACTTGCTACTAATAAGAAGGAAGATAGGGGCCAGAAAAGTGGTGGGAAAATTTTGAGAAAAGATCTTAATAAAGGTCAAAGTAGTAAAAGCAGTTCTTTTAGTGGTCCTTATTCTAATAAGCCCGGAGGCAACTACACTTGTCATACATGTGGGGAACAAGGAAATACGTGCCAGAAGAAGTGACAAAGCAACAAATGAGAAAAACAAGGAAATCACTTGCTTTGAAAGTGGAAAAGTGGGACACTACAAGTTCGAGTGTCCTAAGATCAAGAGAGCTCCCAAGACCTTTAAGAAGAAAGCAATGAAAGCTTCTTGGGAAGATTCCGATAGCGACTCCACATCTTCCGAACATGAAGAAGTTGCCAACATGTGCTTGATGGCTAAGGAAGATGAGGTACATCTCTCTCTTAGCGATTTAGAGCTTAATTTTGAGGAAGAAGAGGATGATCTTCTATCCGACTTTAATGCATTACTTGATGATTTTAGCATGCTCAAAACTAAATACACAGAATTGAAAAAGGAGCATGTAAAATTACTAAAAAAATCATGAAAATTTTCATAGTATATCTCATGAGGAGTTACATCATGAAGTAAATGAACTTAAGAGGAAAAACTCAGATCTAAACAATATAGTTCTCAAGTTTACAAATGGTAGTAAAAACTTGAACATGCTACTAGGTAGTCAAAGAGTAACATTTGACAAAGCTGGTTTCGGTTATGAATCACATAAGAAGAAAAAGTCCTACAAGAACCTATTTGAAAAACCAAGTGCATGCAATAGGTGTAATAGAATAGGACATCAATCTTTTAACCGCCCTCTAAATTCGAGAGTCACAAAGTTTAAGGTAGTGGAGAAATGGGTTCCCAAAGGAACCAATTCTAACCCTCTATGACCCAAAATTGTTTGGGTACCTAAGAAGATGGTATGATGTGTTTCGTAGTTTTAAGGTGGATCCATGAAAGATCTTTGGTTCCTCGATAGTGGATGTTCGAGGCATATAACGGGTGATCCTTCAAAGTTTGCATCAATTAAGCAGAAGAAAGGAAATGTCTCCTTCGGTGGGAATCAAAAAGGGAAGATTATTGGCATTGGAAACATAGGTAAATCTTCCTCTCCTATTATTGAAAAGGCTCTATTAGTTGATGGTTTAGAGCATAACCTTCTAAGTGTTAGTCAATTATGCAACAAAGGATATAGAGTTATCTTTGAATCTAACACTTGCTTAATTTATGATATATCAACGGAAAGCATGTCAAATGGGGAAACAAACAAAGTCTTTGTTTGCTTCAAAGTCAACTGTATCAACCACCAAACTTCTTCAACTTCTTCATATGGATCTCTTTGGTCCTTCCAAGGTAGCTAGTCTAGGTGAGAAGTATTATGCCTATGTCATCGTTAATGACTATTCTAGATTTTCTTGGGTTTTCTTCATAAGATCAAAGGATGAAACCTTTGATATATTCTCCTCCTTTAGGAAGAAAATTCAAAATGAAAAGGAGCTTTCTATCGTGGCTATTTGTATTGATCATGGGGGAGAGTTCGAAAATGAGAAATTTGAACTCTTTTGTGATAAATATGGAATAGATCATAACTTTTCATCCCCTAGAATTCCTCAACAAAATGGTTTTGTTGAAAGGAAAAATAGATCCTTGCAAGAGATTGCAAGGACTATGCTTATAGATCATAAGTTTAGTCTACGGTAAATCGATTAAGATTACAAACTCTTTATTGAACTCATTATTGGGTTGTGAGGTAAATGAGTTTATAGATCGATACTACGAGCAAGGAAAGGAACCCGCTCTAGTTTAATGCTCGGATTATAAGGATTTTCTTAAATTGCTTGCTAAGAATCCAAACAACTTGCCGTACAAGCCCAAAGCTAGTGATCTCAACATAACGGCACGTTTAGTTCATCACATCACAATCTACGATCTTTTGCCTAAGGACGGGCATAAAGATCACATTAGCCATATGGAACTATATGTTCCATATATGTTCTTTACCCGACGTCGCTTTAATGTAGGATTTATCATCATGCGACGTATGATGGAAGTGCTAGAGAAAGCATCCAAATCATTACCATTCAATATTTTGCTAATAGAGATTTTTGCTCAACAAGGAGTAATTTATCCCTCTCCCGCTAATCTAATCGAAGTCAGGAATCATGATATCTACTCTGATTTGACCCTCGCACGGATGTGATTAACTAAAAATGAAGATGGATAGTGACAATACAAGATAAATCTGCCTCGCCGACCTCCCACACCTCCAAGCTCCCCACCCTAATGGTTGATGAAGCTCATATTCCTCCAGAGGATAGGAGACCTTGGAGACAGCATCGCTCCTCCTCCTTGATTGAGAGGCATTTAGATATGCTTAATGGCCTAATTATGAGCCTCAAGACATCAGTTGATGCTCTGCACAAAAAGGTCGATGGCCTTAAGAGCCAAATTGATGCATGGGATGCATATTTTGAAGAGGAAGAAGAAGAAGAAGAAAACTTTGACGAACCAGCTGCAGCCACTCCTAGAGTTACCACACAATTCTCTTCGGCTCCAGTTACTGAGCCAACCCCCTCACCGGGACCGAATGTTGAGCCATATGTCACTTTGACTAGATCACTTGTTCCTCAGCGTACATCCACTCTCGATACGGTGTTGATTTCATCCACTGTAGACACTGAGGTTCCTACCTCTCCTACCACTGTAGATGTAACAACCCTCGTTTTTATTTTTATCTCATTTTATTCTCTTTTAAGGATTTGTGACTTTAAGACGAAAGCGATTAAAACCTTTTTTATGAAAGATGCTTAAATGTTAGAGTATTAAAGTATTGTGGGTATTAGTAAATTAGTAGGCTGAAGGTGATGAAGAAAATAATGTTTAGGAAGTATATGGGATGATGTTATTCAGAAAGGTTGGAAAATTATATAGGTTTGGTCGACCGCATGGTCAAGCAGTCGACACCTTCAAGTTTGGTCGACACAATTTGCAGTCTGTCGACATAGCATAGCTTTCGGGAGTTTATTCGGTCGACCGCATGGTCAAGCGGTCGACACCTTCAAGTTCGGTCGACACAATAGACGAGCGGTTGACATAGCATAACATTCGGGAATTCATTATGTCGACATAAGTTGACTTATGTCGACATAAGTTGGATAAGTCAGCAAAATCAGCAGAATTCTGATTGGTGGACACAAAAGGAAAATTGATTTTTATTGATAAAGAGCTTTAAGTGGGTCTTGGCTGGCATTTCTCCCTCCCAACCACGATCTCCTTCCCCCTTTTTCTCCCTAGAGTTCGTGCTCCAAATCAAAGGAGGGTGAGATTGAGATTGAGATAAAGAAGAAGTTTCGTGAGGAAAAGAGTGAAAAAGTGAGTGACTTCAAGAGAAGTGAAGTGAAGAGCTTTGATATTTCGTGGAGGCTATAGCTCAAGGTATTTTCATATCCTTTAAAGTTCTTGTAGGTTCAATAATGATAAAAAGATGATGTTGGTTGAATTAGTAGATAAAAATGAAGGAGTTTGTGTCAAGTGTTTCGAAATTAGTTATTTACGTACAGGGTTAGGGTTTTTGGATATTCGGTCGATTATTGTTACGAATCTGAGTTTATGTCCTTCACAAGAGTTATAGAAGACCTTTAGAGTAATCTATAGCCGTTGGAATCACTTGATTCTGAGTTATGTAGGAAAAGATATTGACGTCGCAAGTTGGTAGACGGAAACTGGGAGAGCACCGGTCGACACATGATCGACCGGTCGACACAAAATAACTCTCTGAAAATGGTTCGGTCGACCGCATGAATAAGAAGTCGACATATTATGCTAAGTTAGGTCGACATCTATAGGTTATGTCGACCGTTTCTTGAGTTCCAGAAATGTATACTCTCTGTTTTGTCAACATAGGTCGACATCTGAAAGTTTATGTCGACCGAACCATTGTTCAAACATTGAATGCCCTATGTTTTGTCCCCGTAAGTCGACATGCGTTGGTTTTCTGAATTTGGTGTCTTCTAAGAAGTTATAGTAGGCTCCTTAAGGAACGATTTGACACCTTAATCGTCAAGAATAGATCAATATAGAGAAAGTTATAGATGTTCAAAGTTGGAACAGAAAGTTAGGACTTGATGCAAATTCTGATCCACATAAGATTTATAGGTTTAAGCCATCGATTGGATTAAGAAGGAGACTCAAGTGGATCAACTCAACCTAGCTGCTAAGGTAAGTTAGCATTAAGATTATTTGGCCCTTAAGTGGGACTACATTGCAAAGATTAGGATGATTGTTTGATGTGTGCTGCATGTNAACAGAGGGGTGTCCAAATGATACCGTTTATTGAGCAATGACCGACGGGGAGTGATGTATGACACACGCACAAGTCTTTTGTAAAAAATGTTTTGAATGTTTTGAGATGTGATTAAATGTATACCCTTATTTTTGTGTGATGGATTTCAAAGCTTTTGAAATGAATGTATTTTGAATTATACGCTACAAGTTTACGTTATTAAAAGCTTATGTATTTTAAGTTGAAGTAATTGTTTTCCGCTGCAGTTTTAAGTTATGAAATGATCATGTATTTTTGTTTAAAGGTGGAATTCAAACGTAATGTTTTTATTTTGTTGACGGTTTCCTTGTAAACTGTTTTATGAGTTAAGAATAGTTTTCAGAAAATAAAGCAAAAAGTTTTCCACCAAAGTAATGTAAGTACGTAAGTAAGTAAGAACAGTAACGGACCGGTTCTCGGGCTGCCCGCGAGTAAGTAAAGTAAAGTGAGGTAAAGCAAGTAAAGTAAGTAAGTAAAGTGAGGTAAGGCTGAAAGCGGCAGAACTGGAATCGGGTCGTTACAGTAGATACCGAGCTTGTTCCCACTCCAGCACTGGATGTCCCTTGATCTTCATTTGTTGGATCTCCTTGGGAATAGACGCTCAGTCTTGTTTTTGTTGTGAGACTTACTTTTTGTAGAACAATACTTTTCATTAGGTCCTTATCTGTTTACATCTTCCTATGAATTATTTTGTGGATGATTTTTTTCGATAATGACAAAGGGGGAGAAGTATCCATCCTTATTTAGCAATGATAACATATAATGACTTGCATTCTATGACTAATTATTTAGCAATGATATTTGATATGGATGTATATTTATGGCGGAGCATGCATTTATTACGAGGGAGAATTTACATAAAATTCAGATAACATGTGAACTTGCTCAAATTATCTTTCAAACGGATAGTTAATCAATAATGGTTTGTGATCATCAAAAAGGGGGAGATTGTTAGCTTTAAATATGATTAAAGTAACCATTGTTTTTTTATGATGAATATTAATATGTTGTACAATTGATTGACCATTAAAGAGAAGTTGATTTGAATAATGTATATGAAATACCCTCAACGAAGGTTACCTTTTTTGTCTAACAAGTCGGTTGAGTTTTGCAGAAATTATTAAGTTTGTTACAGGTTTTCTCGACCGATTACAAGTTATGTCGACCCATCCTCAGGCAGAGGATAAACTTATGTCGACCGGTTACCAGATATGTCGACCTATCTTTGGGCAGCAACATACTTATGTCGACCGCTACGTTATATGTCGACCGATGAGTTAAGAAGAGAAGAATGTTATGTCGACCGCTATAAGAATGTGTCGACCGCAAGATATTCAAGACAAGAAGCAACATGAAGTCGACCACGCTTCTACAAGTTACAAAAGCTTCACTTATGTCGACCGGCCAATCTTGTGTCGATCACATACATGTCCAGAGGCCATATCTATGTCGACCGCTAAACTATTGTGTCGATCACATACGTAGGAAAGGTTGGCCGAACCGCGTCAATAATCTGGTGTCAATCTTTCTCTCTCTCAACTCTATTAAGTTGTTTATCTTTTCCGCATTAGAGTTTTTAGATTGAGTAAACCATACGCACAAATTTGATTAAAGTTTAATCATTGGAGTAAAATTTTATTAATCTAATTCACCCCCCTCTTAGGTTAATCTCGATCCTAGAATTCTTTTCAAGCAATGAAAAGTACCAACAGAACACCTATCATATCATCTATTAAAGCCCAACAATTATTAAGAAGCGGTTGTTTTGGGTTCTTAGCAAGCTTAATTGATACTCGAATGCATTGTGGTGCAAAATTACAAGATATTCCGGTGGTGAAAAACTTCTCAGATGTATTTTTAGACGATTTACCAGGACTACCCCCAGATCGAGAAATTGAGTTCGTAATTGATATATATCAAGTAGCAGAACCAATATCAAAGAATCCATATAGAATGGCACCTGTAGAATTAAAAGAATTGAAGGAACAATTGGAGGAATTAGTACACAAGGGCTTTATACGTCCAAGTTTCTCGCTATGGGGAGCTCCAATGTTATTTGTTAAGAAGAAAGATGGATCACTGAGAATGTGTATTGACTACAGAGAATTAAATAAATTAACGATCAAGAACAAGTATCCACTTCCAAGGATTGATGATTTATTTGAGCAACTCCAAGGTGCATAGGTGTTCTCAAAGATCGATCTAAGATCAGGATACTATCAATTGAAGGTCAAAGCGGAAGATGTCTCGAAAACAGCATTTAGAACTCGATATGGACATTATGAGCTTTTGGTGATGTCTTTTGGATTGACCAATGCTCCTGCTGCCTTTATGGATCTAATGAATTGCGTATTCCAAGAGTATCTAGATAAATTCATAATTGTGTTTATCGACGATATTCTCATATATTCTCAAACAAAGGAATAGGATATGGAACATCTAAAGGCATTATTATCAACTTTAAGACGACATATCTTATATGCTAAGTTTTCTAAATGTGAATTCTGGCTTGATAGAGTTAACTTTCTTGGGCCTGTAGTATCCAAGGACGGTATTTCTGTTGATCCATCAAAAGTCCAAGCAGTGATGGACTGGCCACAACCAAGGAATATTAATGAGGTACGTATCTTTCTTGGGTTAGCTGGATATTATCGAAGATTTATTGAAGGATTTTCAAAGATAGCAATCCCTTTGACAAAATTAACGAAGAAAAACATGAAGTTTTGGTGGTTAAGTGAATGTGATAGAAGTTTCCAGAACTTGAAATAAAAATTGACATCAGACCCAATTTTGACGATTCCAACTGAGGACGGTAAATTCACAATTTATTGTGATGCTTCCAAAATTGGATTAGGTTTGGTATTGATGCAAGATGGAAAAGTGATCGCTTACGCATCAAGGCAATTAAAAGGGTACGAGCAAAATTATCCTACTCATGATTTAGAATTAGCTGCAGTTGTTTTCACATTAAAAATATGGAGGCATTATTTATATGGACAACAATGCGAGATATTTTCAGACCATAAGAGTCTGAAGTATTTATTCACCCAAAAAGACCTGAATATGAGGCAACGAAGATGGCTCGAATTCGTAAAAGATTATGAGTTTGAAATCAAATACCACCCTGGCAAAGCTAATGTTGTAGCTGATGCATTGAGTAGGAAGTTCATAACAGTCCAATTGGCAATGTCCATAACGCTTCAATCTGAAATTCAAAAGTCTTGCTTAGAAGTAGTGTCAAATTTGAGTTGTATGCTTGCAGCATTATCTTTGAAGCCAAGTCTTATGGATGAAATCAAAGAAGCTCAATTGGAAGATCCAAAATATAAACGATATAAATTGGGCAAAAAGCCAAATTCTTCTGACTTTAAGTGTTCGAATGATGGTGTTCTGAAGTTTAAAGATAGATTGTACATTACAAAAAAGCAAGAATTATGGAAGAAAATATTATCGAAAGCCCATTCTTCTACATTTACGGTGCATCCAGGAAGCACTAAAATGTATCAGGATTTAAAACAGCACTTTTGGTGGCCGAATATGAAGGAGGACGTAGCAAAACATGTGGAATTTTGTGTCACGTGTCAAGAAGTTAAAGCTGAAGGAGAAAGAGTCGTCGGCGAAAGACGTTCGTTCGACGAGATCTGAGCGCCAAAAAGTCTGCGACGACGAAGGGAGTAACTTTTGTAAAGCGGTTTCGAAGGTAAGTTCATATTTTGGAAGAGATCTGAGAAAAACCGAAAGCTTAGAGTTTTCGTTTTGGTTTTTCAAATCTTGGTATTTCTCCCGAAGTTGTTTGTTCAACGCTGACCATTGACCGGTCCGGTTCGGCTGAACCAGTTCAACGAGAATTGGTTTTTGGTTCGTGTTTTTGTCTTTTCGCTCGGTTTTTGTTTCTCTTCTCTTATACATTGTATATGAGATATTACATAGGAGTTTGACAATATTGAAACGAGCCCGGTGCGGGAGAAGCAGGATTCCTTAATTCGACCTAAAATCGAGATTGGAATTAAAAGGTAGGGTTTTTATATAAATATTAATTTTAAATGTTGAATTGCATTTGTATTATTATTATTGCAATTTATTGTCATTGAACATATGCATAGGCATTGCATTCATCATTGAGCAATTATGCACAATTAGATAATAGGGACGACTAAGCCTGCCCTTGGGTTCCGAATCCCTAAACCAGATCTGGGTCTTTATGGTTGCCACCACCTTAGAATAGAGTATACACATCATTTGCATTGCATCTTATTGTGCATTTACATTATGGTTGTCACCACCTTAGTGTGGATTTATACTTTTCATTGCACCTCATTGTGCATTTACGTATTTACGGATTGTTCAAAATCATGTTTAAACATGTTTTAACATGTTATTTATTTATAATTTAATAATAAAAATAAAATCCCTACTGAGAGTAGTCACTCACCAATTTGGCTACAAACTTTGTTTTCAGGATCATTCCCAGATCAGGTCCAAAAAGACTTATATTAGAGTTTAAATCCTCCAACTTGTATTTGAAAAATTTAAACGATGTATTATTGTAAATTGTTCAACTTCCCATGTATATTATAGGGTTGAAACATTTTATCTATGCTATCTGACTATTTGGATTAAATGTTTGGGCTTGATTGAAATTTTAAGAATTCCGCTGTTTGATTTCAATTCAATATTCGAGCCTCGGGCTCAGTGGCCGGGTTCCTTTGGGAAATCAGGCCATTGGGCCCAGCGTCTGTCTAGGCCCGGTTTTGGGTCGTGACAAGATACGTCCGTAAAAGTACCAACCACTCTTGTTATAACTTTTTTATGTTGCAATTAAACTTTTAGGATGATTTGGAGCGCGAACCCGACGTTGAAAAAAGTTTACTTGGTGACCAAGTAATCAAAATGCCTTGCTATTACCTTGTCATTACATGACCTTCACATAGCGACCGAAGTTTCCGATGATTATTTTTTCTTAATTGTTTCCCCTCATACATACACTTGAGAGCCGAGGACGAAGATTGGCTCCTCTCGGAACCCATAACTAGTTCATTCAGACAAGTAACCAGCTCCTAAAATTAGTGCAAAAAAATGCCTTTTTTTTCTTTCTTTCTCTTATATGTACTCGTTGTAACACCAGATTCGTGCGTAAAAGCATCAACCACTCTTGTTATAACTTTTTTATGTTGCAATTAAACTTTTGGGACTATTTGGAGACTGAACCTGACGATGAAAAAAGTTTACTTTGTCACCAAGTAATCAAAATGCCTTGCTATTATCTTGTCATTCCCACGTCTTCACATAGCGACCGAAGTTTCCGATATTTATTTTTTCTTACTTGTTTCCCCTCATACTTACCCTTGACATACGAGAACGAAGATTGGCTTCTCTCAAAACCCAGAATGGGTCCGTTAAGATAAGTAACAAACCACTAAAATTAATGCAAAAAAATGCCTTATTTTCCCTCTTTCTCTTATCCGTACTTGTTTTAACACCAGATACGTGCGTAAAAGTACGAACCACACTTGTTATAACTTTTTTATGTTGTAATTAAACTTTTGGGACTATTTAAAGAGTGAACCCGACGTTCAAAAAAGTTTACTTGGTGATCAAGTAATCAAAATGTCTTGCCATTACTTTGTCATTCCCACGTCTTCACATAGCGATGAAAGTTTCCGATGGTTATTTTTTCTTACTTGTTTCCCCTCATACATACACTTGACATCGGAGGAAGAAGATTGGCTCCTCTCGGAACCCGGAACGGGTCCATTCAAACAAGTAACCAGCCCCTAAAATTAGTGAAAAAATGCCTTTTTTACCTATTTCTCTTATCTGTACTCATTTTAACACCAGATACGTCCGTAAAAGCACCAACCACTCTTGTTTTAACTTTTTTATATTGCAATTAAACTTTTGGGATTATTTGGACCCCGAACCCGACGTTGAAAAATGTTTACTTGGTGACCAAGTAATTAAAATGCATTGCTATTATTTTGTCATTCACACGTCTTCACATAGCAGCTGAAGTTTCAAATGATTTTTTTTTTCTTACTCGTTTCCACTCATACATACACTTGAAATCCGACGACGAAGATTGGCTGTTCTCAAAACCCGTAACAGATCCATTGAGACAAGTAAGCAGCCCCTAAAATTAGTTCAAAATATGCCTTTTTTCCATCTTTCTCTTATCTGTACTAGTTTTATGACATGTTGGAGCCCGAACCTGATGATGAAAAAAGTTTACTTGGTGACCAAGTAATCAAAATACCTTGCTATTACCTTGTTATTCCCACGCCTTCACATAACGACCGAAGTTTTTGATGGTTATTTTTTCTTACTTGTTTCCCCTCATACATACACTTGACAGCCGAGGACGAAGATTGGCTCCTCTCAAAACGCGGAACGGGTCCATCTTTACTCGTTTTAACAACAGATATGTGCGTAAAAGCACCAACCACTCTTGTTATAACTTTTTTATGTTGCAATGAAACTTTTGGGATGATTTGGAGCCCGAACCCGACGTTGAAAAAAGATTACTTGGTGACCAAGTAATCAAAATGCTTTGTTATTACCTCGTAATTCCAACATCTTCACATAGCGACTGAAGTTTCCGATGGTTATTTTTTCTTACTTGTTTACTCTCATACATACACTTGACATCGGAGGACGAAGATTGTGTAACGACCCGATTCCCGTGCCGCCGCTTTCTGCCTTACCTCACTTGCTTACTTTACTTTGGTTACTCGTGGGCAGCCTGAGAACCGGTCCGTTACTACACTTACTTACTTACTTACTTACATTACTTTGGTGGAACACTCATTACTTTAAAAATTTCTGAAAAACTATCTTTAGCTTGTAAAATAGCTTAAAAGGAAAACGTCCACTTGAAAAAAAACATACATTCTTGTAAAGCTTTGATTTCAGTTCCACCTTTATAAAAAAATACATAAGCATTCAATAACTTAAAACGTACAGCGGAAGACAATTACTTTAACTTAATAATACATTCATTTCAAAAGCTTTGAAATCCATCACACGAAAATAAGGGTACACATCTTAATTACATCTCAAAACGTTCAAAACATTTTTACAAAACAACTTGTGTGTGCATACATCACTCCGNACTTAAGGGCCAAATAATCTTAATGCTAACTTACCTTAGCAGCTAGGTTGAGTTGATCCACTTGAGTCTCCTTCTTCATCCAATCGATGGCTTAAACCTATTAACCATATGCAGATCAGAATTTGCATAAAGTCTTAACTTTATGTTCCAGCTTTGAACATCTATAACTTCCTCTAAATTGACCCATTATTGGTGATTAAGATGTCAAATTGTTCCTTAAAGAGTCTACCATAACTTCTTAGAAGACACCAAATGCAGAAATCTAACGTATGTGGACTTACGTGGACAAAATAGAAGGCATTCACTGTTTGAACAGTGATTAGGTCGACATAAACCTATATATGTCGACATAACTGAGCATAGTATGTCGACTCCTTATTCATGCGGTCGACCGAATCATTTACAGAGAGTTATTTTATGTCGACCGGTCGATCATGTGTCGACCGGTGCTCTCCCAGTTTCCGTCTACCAACTTGCGACGTCCATATATTTTCCTACATAACTCCAAATCAAGTGATTCCAACGGCTATAGATTACTCTAAAGGTCTACTATAACTCTTGTGAAGGACATAAACTTATATTCGAAAAGAAAGTCGACCGAATATCCAAAAATCCTAACCCTATACGTAAATAACTAATTTCGAAACACTTGACACAAACTCCTTCATTTTTTATCTACTAATTCAACCAACATCATCCTTTTATCATTATTGAACTTACAAGAACTTTAAAGGATATGAAAATACCTTGAGCTTCAGCCTCCACGAAATATCAAAGCTCTTCACTTCACTTCTCTTGAAGTCATTCACTTTTCACTCTTTTCCTCACAAAACTTCTTCTCTATCTCAATCTCACCCTCCTTTGATTTAGAGCACGAACCCTAGGGAGAAAAGGGGGAAGGAGATCGTGGTTGGGAGGGAGAAATGCCAGCCAAGACCCACTTAAAGCCCTTTATCAATTAAAATCAATTTTCCTTTTATGTCCACCAATCAGAATTCTGCTGATTTTGCTGACTTATCCAACTTATGTCGACATAAGTCAACTTATGTCGACATAATGAATTCCCGAAAGTTATGCTATGTCGACCGCTCGTCTATTGTGTCGACCGAACTTGAAGGTGTCGACCGCTTGACCATGCGGTCGACCGAATAGACTCCCGAAAGCTATTCTATGTCGACATACTGCAAATTGTGTCGACCGGGGTACTGTTCGTAGTTGGACTGGTCACTTAAAACTTTTATAACTTTTGTTATACAATTTAGATTTCTATAATTCAAACGCCATTATTTTTCTTATTGAATCTAGTTCAACTTTGTAGAAGACATAAACTTTAAATTCTGAGTTTAACATAATCAAAAATACGAAGTACCAAACATCGTTCAAAATCCATAATTCTATAGTCCGGTTTTGCTTCACCAACTTCAAATAAACATAACTTTCTCTTAGAAAGTTTAATAAGAATGATCTACCTATAAATCTTCTTATCTTGACGTCTACTACAACTTTGTAGAGGAATACTTTGCCATTTATGCTCTTATAAGGCATGTTATGATTGAAACACAGAAACTACTCCATGTAATGACCATAAAACCTCAGAATTAGGTAAACACCAAAATTGTTTCCAATTCGTCTCCATATTCATCTTTTCTTAGTACATCTCATTCCTTAAACATAAAACATTAAATTCATAAATTCTTAACATAAAATGAGGGTCGTTACAGATTGGCTCCTCTCGGAAACCGTAACGGGTCCACTCAGACAAGTAACCAGGACCTAAAATTAGTGCAAAAAATGTCTTTTTTCCCTCTTTCTAATATCTATACTCGTTTTAACACAAGATACGTCCGTAAAAGAAAGAAACCACTCTTGTTATAAGATTTTTATGTTGCAATTAAACTTTTAGGACGATTTGAAGCCCAAACCCGACGTTGAAAAAAGTTTACTTGGTGACCAAGAAATCAATACGCCTTGCTATTACCTTCTCATTCCCAAGTCTTCACATAGCGACCGAAGTTTCTGATGTCTATTTTTTCCTAATTGGTTTTGCTCATACTTACACTTGACATCGGAGGACGAAGATTGGCTTCTCTTGGAACTCAGAACGGGTCCATTCAAACAAGTAACCAACTCCTAAAATTAGAGGAAAAAAAATGCTTTTCTCCCCTCTTTCTCTTATCTGTACTCGTTTTAATACCAGATACGTGCGTATAAGCTCTAACCACTCTTGTTATAACTTTTTTATGTTGCAATTAAACTTTTGGGATGATTTGGAGCCTGAACCCGACGTTGAAAAAAGTTTACTTTGTGACCATGTAATCAAAATGCCTTGCTATCACCTCGTCATTCCCACGTCTTTACATAGCGACCGAAGTTTCCGATGATTATTTTTTCTTACTTGTTTCCCCTCATACATACACTTGACATCGAAGGACGAAGATTGGATCCTCTTGGAACCCGGAAAGGGTTCATTCAAACAAGTAACCAACCTCTAAAATTAAAGCAAAAAAAATGCTTTTTTCCCCTCTTTCTCATATCTGTTCTCGTTTTAAAACCAGATACGTGCGTAAAAGCACCCACCACTCTTGTTATAACTTTTTTATGGTGCAATGAAACTTTTGGGATGATTTGGAGCCTGAACCCGACGTTGAAAAAAGTTTACTTGGTGACCAAGTAATCAAAATGCCTTGTTGTTACCATGTCATTCCCACGTCTTCACACAGTGACCAAAGTTTCTGATGGTTATTTTTTCTTGCTTGTTTCCCCTGATACATACACTTGACATCGGAGGACGGAGATTCGCTCTTCTCGAAACCCAAAATGGGTCCATTCGGACAAGTAACCAGCCTCTAAAATTAGTTCAACCTAAAGCTTTTATTCCCTCTTTCTCTTATCAGTAATCGTTTTAACACCAGATACGTGCGTAAAAGCACCAACCACTTTTGTTACAACATTTTTATGTTGCAATTAAATTTTTGGCACCATTTGGAGCCCAAACCCGACGTTGAAAAAAGTTTACTTGGTGACCAAGTAATCAAAATGTCAAGTGTATACTTGACATCGGAGGACCAAGACTGGCGCCTCTCGGAACCCGTAAGGGATCCATTCAGACAAGTAACCAGCCCCTAAAGTTAGTGCAAAAATAGCCTTTTTTCCCTCTTTCTTTCATCTCTACTCATTTTAACATCAGATACGTGCGTAAAAGCACCAACCACTCTTGTTATAACTTTTTTATGTTGCAATTAAACTTTTGGGATTGTTTGTAGTCGGAACCCGACTTTGAAAAAAGTTTACTTGGTGACCAAGTAATGAAAATGCTTTGTTATTACCTTGTCATTCCCACGTCTTCACATTGCGACCGAAGTTTCAAATGATTTTTTTTTTCTTACTTGTTTCCCCTCATCCATACACTTGACATACGAGGACGAAGATTAACTCCTCTCAGAACCCGTAACGGATCTATTCAAGGAAGTAACCAGCCCCTAAAATTAGTGCAAAAAAATGTATTTTTTTCCCAACTTCTCTTATCTGTACTCATTTTAACACCAGATATGTGCGTATAAGCCCCAACCACTCTTGTTATAACTTTTTTATGTTGCAATTAGACTTTGGGGACGATTTGGAGCCCAAACCCGACTTTGAAAAAAGTTTATTTGGTGACCAAGTAATCAAAATGCTTTGTTATTACCTTGTCGTTCCCACATCTTCGCATAGCGACCGAAGTTTATGATGGTTATTTTTTCTTACTTGTTTCCCCTCATCCATACACTTGACATACGAGGACGAAGATTTACTCCTCTCGGAACCCGTAACGGATCTATTCAAGGAAGTAACCAGCCCCTAAAATTAGTTCGAAAAAATGTATTTTTTCCTTCTTTCTCTTATCTATACTCGTTTTAACACAAGATACGTCCTTAAAAGCACCTACTACACTTGTTATAAAAAATTTATGTTGCAATTAAAATTTTCGGACGATTTGGAGCCTTAACCCAATGTTGAAAAAAGTTTACTTGGTGACCAAGTAGTCAAAATGCCTTGTTATTACCTCGTCATTCCCACGTGTTCACATAGCGACCGAAGTTTCCGATGATTATTTTTTTTACTTGTTTACGCTCATAGATACACTTGACATCGGAGGACGAAGATTGGGTTCTCTCGCAACCCGGAACAGGTCCATTCATACAAGTAAAGAACCCCTAAAATTAGTGAAAAAAAATTCCTTTTTTCCCTCTTTCTCTTATCTGTACTCGTTTTAACAGCAGATACGTGCGTAAAAGCACCAACCACTATTGTTAGAACTTTTTTATGTTGCAATTAAACTTTTGGGATGGTTTTGAGCCAGAACCCGACTTTTAAAAAAGTTTAGTTGGTGACCAAGTAATCAAAATGCTTTGTTATTACCTTGTCATTCCCACGTCTTCACATTGCGACCGAAGTTTCAAATGATTATTTTTTCTTACTTGTTTCCCCTCATACATACATTTGACATATGAGGACGAAGATTTAATCCTCTCGGAACCCGTAACGGATCTATTCAGAGAAGTAACCAGCCTCTAAAATTAGTGCAAAAAAATGTATTTTTTCCCTCTTTCTCTTATCTATACTCGTTTTAACACCAGATACGTCCTTAAAAGCACCTACTACTCTTGTTATAGCATTTTTATGTTGCAATTAAACTTTTCGGACAATTTGGAGCCTGAACCCGATGTTGAAAAAAGTTTACTTGGTGACCAAGTAGTCAAAATGCCTTGCATACCTTGTCATTCTCACGTCTTCACATAGCGACCGAAGTTTCCGATGGTTATTTTTTTTACTTGTTTAAGCTCATACATACACTTGACATCAGAGGACGAAGATTGGCTCCTCTTGGAACCCGGAACGAGTCCATTCAGACAGTAACCAGCCCCTAAAATTAGTGTAAAAAATGTTTTTTTTTCCTTTTTCTCTTATCTGTACTCATTTTAACACCAGATACTTGCGTAAAAGCACAAACCACTCTTTATATAAATTTTTATATTGCAATTAAGTATTTGGGATGATTTGGAGCCCGAACTCGATAATGAAAAAAGTTTTCTTGGTGGCCAAGTAATCAAAATGCCTTGCTATTACCTTGTCATTTTGACGTCTTCACATTGCGACCGAAGTTTCTTATGGTTATTTTTCCTACTTGTTTCCCCTCATACATACACTTGACATCGGAGGACGAAGATTGGTGCAAAAAAATTGCCTTTTTTTCTTTCTTTCTCTTATCTGTACTAGTTTTAACACCAGATTCGTGTCAAAGCACAAACCACTCTTGTAATAACTTGTTTATGTTGCAATAAAACTTTTGGGACGATTTGGAGGCCGAACCGGACGTTGAAAAAAGTTTACTTGGTGACCAAGTAATCAAAAGGCTTTGTTATTACCTTGTCATACCCACGTCTTCACATTGCGACCGAATTTTCAAATGATTATTTTTTCTTACTTGTTTCCCCTCATACATACACTTGACATCTGAGGACGAAGATTAAATCCTCTTGGAACTCGTAACGGATCTATTCAGAGAAGTAACCAGCCCCTAAAATTAGTGCGAAAAAATGTATTTTTTCCCTCTTTCTCTTATCTATACTCGTTTTAACACCAGATACGTCTTTAAAAGCACCTACTACTCTTGTTATGAAATTTTTATGTTGCAATTAAACTTTTCGGACAATTTAAACCCCAAATCTGATGGTGAAAAAAGTTTAGTTAGTGACCAAGTAGTCAAAATGCTTTGCTATTACCTTGTCATTCCCACGTCTTCACATAGCGACCGAAGTTTCAAATTGTTATTTTTTCTTACTTGTTTCCCCTCCTATATAAACTTAACATCCGAGGATGAAGATTTTCTCCTTCTCATTCCCACGTCTTCACATAGCGACCAAAGTTTCCGATGATTATTTTTTCTTACTTGTTTCCCCTCATACATACACTTGACATCAGATGACAAAGTTAGGCTCCTCTCAGTACCCAGAACGGGTCCATTCAGACAAGTAACCAGCCCCTAAAATTAGTGCAAAAAAATGCCTTTTTTCCCTCTTTCGCTTATCTGTACTCGTTTTAACACCAGATACGTGCGTAAAAGCACCAACCACTCTTGTTATAACTTTTTTATGTTGCAATTAAACTTTTTGACGATTTGGAGCCTGGACCCAAACGTTGAAAAGAGTTTACTTGGTGACCAAGTAATCAAAATGTCTTTCCATTACCTTGTCATTCCCACGTCTTCACATAGCGACCGAAGTTTTTGATGCATATTTTTTCTTACTTGTTTCCCCTCATTCATACACTTGACATCGGAAGACGAAGATTTGCTCCTCTCGAAACCCGGAACGGGTGCATTCAGACAAGTAACCAGCCCTAAAATTAGTGCAAAAAAATGCATTTTTTCTCACTATCTCTTATCTATACCTGTTTTAACACCAGATATGTGCGTAAAAGCACAAACCACTCTTGTTATAACTTTTTATGTTGCAAATAAACTTTTGGGTCGATTTGGAGCACAAACCCGACGTTGAAAAAAGTTTACTTTGTGATTAAGTAATCAAAATGCTTTGCTATTACCTTGTCATTCCAACGTATTCACATAGCGACCGAAGTTTCTGATGGTTACTTTTTCTTACGTGTTTTCCCTCATACATACACTTGACATTCGAGGACAAAGATTGGCTACTCTCGAAACCCGTAACGGATCCATTCAGACAAGTAACCAGCCCCTAAAATTAGTGTGAAAAAATTCATTTTTTCCCTCTTGCTCATATATGTATTCGTTTGAACAATAGATACGTGCGTAAACGCACCAACCACTCTTGTTATAACTTTTTAATGTCGCAATTAAACTTTTGGAATGATTTGGAGCCCGATTTTTATGTTGAAAAAAGTTTACTTGGTGACCAAGTAATAAAAATACTTTGTTATTACCTTGTCATTCCAATGCCTTCACATTGCATCAGAAGTTTTAAGTGGTTATTTGTTCTTACTTATATTCCCTCATACATATACTTGACATTCGAGGATGAATACTGGCTCCTCTCGGAACCCGTAACAGATCCATTTAGACATGTAACCAGCCCCTAAAATTAGTGTGAAAAAAATGCATGTTCCCTCTTTCTCTAATCTGTCCTTGTTTTAATACCAGATACGTCCGTAAGAGCACCAACCACTCTTGTTATAACTTTTGGGATGATTTGGAACCCAAACGCGACATTGAAAAAAGTTTACTTGGTGACAAAGTAATCAAAATACTTTGTTATTACCTTCTCATTCCCATGCCTTCATATAGCAACCGAAATTTCCGATGGTTAGTTTTTCTTACTTGTTTTCCCTCATACATACACTTGACTTCCAAGGACAAAGAGCGGCTCCTCTCAGAACCCGGAACGGGTCCATTCACACAAGTAACCAGTTCCTAAAATTAATGCAAAAAAATTATTTTTTGCCTCTTTCTCTTATCTGTACTCATTTTAACACTCGATACGTCCGTAAAAGCACCAACCGCTCCTGTTATAACTTTTTTATATTGCAATGAAACTTTTAGGACAATTCGAAGCCCGAACCAGACATTGAAAAAATTTTACTTAGTCACCAAGTAATCAAAATACTTTGTAATTACCTTGTCATTCTCATGCCTTCACATAGCAACAGAAGTTTCAAATGGTTAATTTTTCTTACTTGTTTTCCCTCATACATACACTTGACATCTGAGGATTAAGATTGGCTCCTCTCGGAACCCGTAAGGGATCCATTTAGACTTGTAACCAGCCCCTAAAATTAGTGCAAAAAAATGCATTTTCCCTCTTTCTCTTATCGGTACTCGTTTTAACACCAGATACGTCCGTAAAAGCACCAACGACTCTTGTTATAACATTTTTATGTTCCAAATAAACTTTTCGGATGATTTAGGGCCCGAACACGACGTTGAAAAGAGTATACTTGGTAACCAAGTAATCAAAATGCCTTGCTATTACCTTGACATTTCCACGCCTTCACATAGCGACCGAAGTTTCCGATGGTTATTCGTTCTTACTTGTTTCCCCGCATACATACACTTGACATCAGAGGACGAAGATTGGCTCCTCTCGGAACACGAAACAAGTCCATTCAGACAAGTATCCAGCCCATAAAATTAATGCAAAAATTTCATTTTTTTCCCTCTTTCTCTTATCTGTACTCGTTTTAACACTAGATGCGTGCGTAAAAGCACCAACAACTCTTGTTATAACTTTTTTATGTTGCAATTAAATTTTTGGGATGATTTGGAGACCGCCTGACATTAAAAAAAGTTTACTTGGTGACCAAGTAATCAAAAGGCCTTGCTATTACCTTGTCATTCCAACGCCTTCACATAGCGACCGAAGTTTCCGATGGTTATTTTTTCTTACTTTTTTCCCCTCATACATATACTTGACAGCCGAGGACGAAGATTGGCTCCTCTCGAAACGCATAACTAGTCCATTTAGCCAAGTAACAAGCCCTTAAAATTAATGCAAAAAAATGCCTTTTTTCCCTCTTTCTCTTATCTGTACTCGTTTTAACACCAGATACGTACGTAAGAGCACCAATTGTAGGATCGAGATTAACCTAAGTCGGGGGTGAATTAGGTTAACTAAACTTTTTCGATTACCCCTAACCGAATTCTAATTCCATTGAAGGTCTTTTCATCCAAAGGCTTAGTAAATATATGAGCAAATTGATCACTTGACTTGACAAATTCTAA